>JAQOWT010000034.1:0-89480 GCA_030407085.1 Trichopria drosophilae | reverse complement strand
GCTGTGATTAAAAACAAACTCAGCAAAAAGATTTTTAAAAGTTCAATTTAACATACACCATACGCAATAAATCTAAGGAGGAACTCTAAAAGTTGAGAACTTTGAGTATGAAATAAAGTTACATCATAACATTTTTTTGTTTAGTTGTATCCTTTTTAGAAAAACTCTTTTATTGCTGCTAAGTTGATTGAAATTTTGGAATTTTGAATAAGATCGTAATTTCAAGTTTTCAATCAACTTAGCAGCAATAAAAGAGTTTTTCTAAAAAGGATACAACTAAACAAAAAAATGTTATGATGTAACTTTATTTCATACTCAAAGTTCTCAACTTTTAGAGTTCCTCCTTAGATTTACTGTGTATGGTGTTCGTTAAATAACTTTTACAAATCTTTTTGCTGAGTTTGTTTTTAATCACAGCTTTCTCAAATTTAAAGCTTGCCCATTTAAGTCAAATGCTTTATTCATGCGATATAAGTGGAAAATCTATCACATTAATTGAATATCATTTATCTAATGAATCAAGATGATTATGTTTATCTCAATAATTAATTATGCAAACGTAAGATTTATTCTATGAATATTATGAACAAATTTCGATTCCAAGTGGTTCTTATGAGTAAATCAAAATCTGCGATTTTTCAGAAATTTGAATATGTTATAGAACATGAAAAACATATTTAGGGGGTGAAACAGCCCCCAAATTAGGGCGAAAATGGAAAAATTGCAATATCTTCATATACATTGTTATGCTCATTTATTTGCTAAAAGTTATATATTTTTTTATTATTGTTACAATACATATTACAAAGAAAGTTCTAGCTGCAAGTATCTTATTCTTGATGAAAGGTACAAACTAGTTGTCCATCGAAATGTTCACTGCTTAATACTTTAAAAAGGAGAGAAACAACATTCCGAAATTTGCAATTTTGATAGGAAAAAACTTTGTCTATCATTTGGACTTTTTTCATTAAAAAAAAAATTGTTCACAGTAAAATTCACAAATCGAAAGAGTATTAAAAAATCTGTAATAAGTAAACCGTCGGAAGTGTAAATCTTTGATTTTTCTGAAATTTGAATATGTTGTAGAACATGAAAAAATAAGAGACACGTATTTTTTGCAGCGGCGAAAAAACACAGTTAGAGGGTGAAACCGCCCCCTCCCCCCTTCCCAAATTGGGGCGAAAATGGAAAAATTTCGATATCTTTAAGGTTATTGACACGATTTCAACAAATTTTTGGTATGAAAATATCTTTGGTAGAAGACGAATATCGGCCTAAACATATTGGACGGGGAATGAAAATTAAGGGGTTAACAACCCCCAAAATGGCTAATTTTGTTATGCAAAAAAATCAGTTTTCATCTGATCGAAGCAAATCCTCTTAAAACATGACGAGAAAAATGATGTACTTAATGGACACGTATAATTTATATTTATTTTATGCAGATAATTGAAATACAACGTAAATTTACTCGCTCTGAAAATTGAACCAAAAAATGACTTTCGGTTTTCCCCGATAACTTTCTCAATTTTAGAAATAAACAATCGCTCTAAACCGCATTTTGTTCAGCATTCCAAACTCTTTGACCCTGTCATTTCCATTTTTGTATTTTTATTTACACACGTTTAAAGGGCTCAGGAAAGAGGGTCTCCGCTCGTAGTTGTTACCTTCAAATGGCTATAATTCAGTCATTTTTCATCGTTCGTAAGTAATTAAAATATAAATATTTTCAGCATAAAAATACCTACTTTTTCGTATTCTTGCGTTTCTTCCGTAACTTTGTTTGGAGATTTTTAAAAAACAGCTAATTTTTTAAGTGAAATTCAAAAAGCCTCTGTAAGCCCCATACAAAAAATGCCCCTTTTTCGTACCGCGAATATTGAAACTTTTTCATGCCAATTAGTTACATATGATGACCCAATAATCCCTGCAAAATTTCAAAGTGAGCATATGCCCCGTTTCGGAAATATGAGGGGTCAAAGTTGACCATGTCCAATGAAAGATGTACATCAATTTCACATTTATACTCGAATAATAATATTAAAAAAAATCAAACTATTTAGTTCTTTAGATTTTTGGCTGCTGATTACGAATCTGAAGTCAGATTTTAAACATTCAAAATGGTGGATCCAAAATGGCAGAGAACTTTTTTGAAAATCGATCTAATTTGCCTAAAAATCATTACTCGGGGGTTTTTGGGGTCGCTGATTACGAATCTGAAGACAGATTTTAAAAATTAAAAATGACGGATCTGATATGGCGGACGACTTTTTTGAAAATCGATCTAATTTGCCTAAAAATTATTACTTGGGAGTTTTTGGGGTCGCTGATTACGAATCTGAAGTCAGATTTTAAAAATTCAAAATGGCAAAAACTGTTTTTTTGGATTGTTCTCGATTTTCGAAAACACTGGAGGGCCGAACTCGAGATATGTTTTCGAAAATCGAGAATAATCCAATAGGGGACATAAATTTACGAGGACAAGTGCAATACATGAGCAGGCGTGCGAAAAGTCTGTTTAATTAAAACCTTGAAACTTAAAGTAGAATCTAAACAATCATATACGAACATAAGAAAAAAAATATTGTCTTCTAACTTATTCCGAAATAAATTTCATTACACGGTGAGAGTCAATAACATGCAGTGCTATTTTGTTAGTAATTACAATATCTGTATTAAAAATATTCGGTAAACGCAAAAATTGTTTTTTTATGTTAGTTTCAGTACTTAATTTTATAGCAACAGACTTTATTGCAACAGATTTTGTGAACAAAATACAGTTTCTAATTATGATCGAATTTATAATTAGAAATAGTAAACATTCAATTATAATAGACAAGTACAGAACAGTTGACATTAATTAATGTTGGAAATTGAAAATTACAAGACAACACTTCTTATTCACCAGTACATTCATTAATTAGAAAGATTTTGAAAATAGAGTGGATATGTAATCTAAATATAATTTTTGTCCATATCGGACTGTCAATAACAAAATGTTGAGACGTTTATATATTTGTATCATAAGTAGCGTTAATTTACCACTTATTTTTCATGAAATTAAACCAAATAATTAACTCTTCTAATCCATACAAATTTTGAAATTATTATTCCGTTCTTCTCCATTTTAATAATCGGTAAATATTCGAAAAACGGGCATCCTCGTAAAAAATTTTAAAGGATATTTTTCTCATGTATTTTTGTCTCCCGAGCCGAATTTGACAGCAGACATTTGGGGTCGGACGTGTGAAAGAAAATCGACAGAAAATGTCGAAAAAAATAAGTGTGTTTTTTTTTGCATTTACTCCGAAAAATACGCATCATACATAAAAATATTTTCAACAAATAAATGTAGAGCATATCGCACGCACCCCCACACACAGCGCAGGGATGCACGCTAGAGAGAAGTTTTGGTGTTCTTCTATCGGCGATATTCGAAATATTTAAGAATTTTTCCTCCTCATGCCTCCTCCCCCGTAAGGTGGGGGTCGATATTCCCCCTCAAGAAATAGCTGGTTTGAATAAATCGAACCACGTATTTCTGCGGTTTTAACAGCGGGAACTGCAAGAATCGAAATGCTTTCGACAGATGGCGCTTGAAAATATTTAAACCATGTCGAAATGTTTAATTAATACAATAACCATCTCGTGCTTTGCAGATTATAAGCCGCCAAAGTCAAATTACTATAAAATTCGATTATCGGTTATTGATTACTAGTAACTACATCCTAATGAACGTAAAATAATGCATTAAATGCGTGTACAATGTTTTTATTTATTTCCACTCCATCGCCAGTTTATTTCATCAGTTTATGAATATTATAAATCATTTTGCGGTTTTAAAACTAAAGACAACATTTTGAAATATTTTTACTAAAATCATAATCTTAAATATGAATGTATATACTTATGTATTCAAAGTATGGAGTATAAATGTGGCAAGAGTGAGAATGAAGGGAACGCCATCGGTATCGGTTGAACTGTGAAAGCGATTAGTGGAGTTGCTCATCTCTACTCCAAGTATCTTTCTGAAGACCACCTACTCAATGGACGTTTCTCAGTTGTGCTATATTACAACACGGAAAAGTTTAGTATGTTTCGTCGTAAGTTTGTCTGTAAATTTGCCCATATCGAGTAGGGTTAATGCAGTATTTGAATACTATAATTATTACAGGACATCTTCCAAATAAATGCTGCGTATTCACCTTAACAACAAAATGTACGAGAATAATTTTTGACACTTGGTGACTCCGTAATAGATGTTTACAGTACTCAATGAAACACAGAGGAACGCAATTTTACGACAATCGTTTATAATTATATATTTTGTCTCTTGAAAAATTCGTATTTTCTTATTTGAAGAGAACATTACTTTATAAATCCGATTTCAAATTTTATATTGAAGACGGAGGTTTCAATACAGCGTACACAAACGTCTTAATTCACATTAACCCGTTTCGTCCCAAAACGACAAAATTTGTCGCCGGTTTTCATGCTCCGTAAGTTTATGGATATCTTTGAGATATTGTTGTAAAATGTAGGTTTTCTATAGTTTTTGGGTATGCTCTTTTCGAATCTGAAGTCCGTTTTACGATATCACATTCCATTTTTTAAATATATTCTAGTGGATTATTTTTGAGGATGGTGAAGACAAATCCATTATTAAATTTTGGAAATTCAAAATAGGGAATCGAATATGGCTGGCCGCAATTTTAAAAAAATTGTCTGGTATTTGGTATATAGAAGGTTCCAAAATCACATTGGATCCGCCTTTTTGAATTTGCAAAATTTAATAACGAATTAGTATTCAGTCACCTCAAAAGCAATCTACATATTCATCAAAGTTCACTTCAAGATACCAGAAATATTTTAATAAAACCCAAATAACAAAACAATTTCGTATGAGCAGCGCCATTTTGACGACGCCATTTTGTAACTTAAATATTAATATTGACCAACTTTTAGTAAAACTCATTATGCCACAGGATTCTGAGGTCTGACACGATTCCGGGACTCCTTCGCAAGAAAAATTGCAATTTTCTGAAAAAGTTTTCGCTTTTTTCAATGATTTTTTCCGTTTAAGTGGTCATATTTAAAAAATGGAATGTGATATCGTAAAACGGACTTCAGATTCGAAAAGAGCATACCCAAAAACTATGAGAACCTACATTTTACAACAATATCTCAAAGATATCCATAAACTTACGGAGGTTGAAAACCGGCAACAAATTTTGTCGTTTTGGGACGAACCGGGTTAATATATATTTTTTTTAATTTTCATGTATCTGTAAGCAGATATATCGATTTACGTCAAAACTCATACCGGGGTACCCAGAATTCATGTCGACCAAACATATTGTTTTATGATTTGAAATTTTATCGCCACAAAATGGCGAGGCGATACTTTTCACTTGGTTTGTTTGTGTTCTATAAAACATATTGAAACTGATATTGAATCAAGATAGCTACAACCGGAGACGGGGAGTTTCAACTAGCAGAAAATGTAATAAAAAATAATTACATTTTCGGTCATCCAAAAATTGATTGAATTTGTGATCACGAGAGAATGCAAAATGTTGATGGAATGTTACTTGGTGTCCTTATCCTGACTCGTTCGCCATTGATGCTTCTACAATAAATTGGTCACTTTGGTTCTTCTATGCCTTCCCATCTTTCACTATTATTTCGAGAGTTCTACAAAAAAAATGTTTTTGACCACCCGGAGGGAATCATAGTTGTGCTTTTTTGGGAAGCCCAACCATAGTTTCCTCCATTTTCATCATTAGTTACGGAACAATTGATATCCTTTAAACCGAATGTGAACCTATTATTCTCTTCTCATAGGATGACCCATCCATTATCCAATCAACTAACAGTGGTTGCGGGCAAGCTGCCCGCGAGGCGTTTTTACTAAGAGATGATCCACCCGAATTAATAGACATTAATGTTGGATTTCCAATGTGATTGTGTATTAAGAAAATTGTAGTTTTTCTGCGATAGTAGAGCTATCAATACGTTAAAAGGCACGATTGCGATGGTATGGTCATTTTTTACTAAAGAATACAAAAATAATACATCGTACAGTTCTCCATATGTCTTTCGATCGGTATTATCTCTTATCCTTAGGTCAAATTTAGGAAAAGGCAAAACACAAGTTATATATGGCGCCAATTTTCGAGAAACTATTAGACTATTAAAATATTTAATCTAGTAACATATCCCCGATCTAGATGAAATATAGCGGAGTAAAATGTTATGAATGATAACTCATCAGATTATTAATGCGAATCCAATTTATTTATGTATAAGTACTAATAAAACAATATATACAAAAGTTATGTTTACAATAATAATTTACATATCACTTAAAAAATACTCATCTGTACAAACTATATCTATAACTAATTTGCAATAGTTGCTTTTGAAAGTTCAGTTTCATTTATGCAGTTATCAATAATTTAAGTCCGTATCTGCTAAATAAGCAGCACTGTGCAGCGACTATGTCATCAAACCCTTATATCGTCCATGATGATAAAATGGAGGATAATATAATATAATCCTTGATTGCGTGAGAAAGCGGTTGTGAAAGTATCAGGAAGCGCACGATTTCGTATAAGATATTGATGACATTTTTTATATTGTCTCTATTATGTCGTAATTATATGCTTCAAATGCCAAATGTGACAAACTTTTCCCTCCTTTCACGACAACATCAATATCTGTATATATATATCGGAATTTACATCTGAAAGTATTTCCAACATTGCTGTCCAATTTTGTTCCATAGCATATGTTAATGCTTCGTTTATATTGTTTCCTACAGTGGCACCCCGTGACAATAAAAACTGCACCATATCCACCTTATTGTTAGGTATGGCCGTACATAGCGGTGTGTTGGAATTTCTATCGATGATGCTCGTATCACAATTGTGGTTTAATAGTATCTCAGCAATTCCAAGTTCTCCCGATGCTGCAGCTAAATGCAGCGGCGACTTCCCATCCACATCAACGCTATTAACGTTGGCTCCTAAACTCACTAATTTTTTGACCAATTTAGCGGATTTGACCAGAACCGCCACGTGCAGCGGAGTATCGCCATGCTTTTCTTCACGGTTGTTAATATCCCATTCTTGCTCTACCATAGCCGTTAACAAATGGTCATTTTTCCACAAAACAGCGTCGTGAAGTTTAATGACACTGATGTCATGAGCATTGATGTTCTTTAAACTTTCTCGACCACCTCCGTTCTTAATTTTCATGATTGCCTCAAATATTTTTCGTCACAACTTCATTTCTGAAAAACAAAAGCAATACACCCATTATAACTCGACTTATTAAACATATTAGAGCTCTGAATGAAATATAGACAATTGGACATTATCCAATAATTAACTAGAAATATTTATAATGATAAAGTTTATAGATTTTAGAAATCTGAAGACAACTTTAAAATTTAAAATATAGAAGTAAAAAATAGTAACATTATATAATAAATAACAATAATAATAATGCAAGAAACAAACTATTTGTATAAAATGGCCATTACAGTAAAAAAACAATATAGGCCCAACGCTTCGACCTGTTGGATATCCTTCTAAGAGGCATCTATTTTTTTTTTTTTTTTTTGCGATGGTTAAAAAAAGGGAAAATCTGCATACAGACCATCAGTTGGTATCTTCCCGACCGAGGTCGAGCCGATAACCTACCGGTGAGACGGGTTCCACCAACCGCTTCAGGCCGGGATGGGAGAGGATAAATCCAAACACATCCAGGACATCAGCAGCTGGGGCGACTGCCTAAACCCTCCCATCTATGGCCCAGGGTTACATGCAAAAAGATGCAAGCAACACAAGGACATGGATGAGTAATATCCATCGTTACCAGCGGCAGATGTTGTTGTGGTAAAGCCACCCAGGAACATCCGTAAGGACTCTCATATCCGGGTGGCGCCGCTTTACGACTCCCTCGAGGGACCTCCGATCTACAACAAACAAACAAAATAAATAAAACCCGATGTTAAAGAGAGGACCTACGAGCCCCTCTAGTCCCCGGATTCTTACTGCCCGACATTATTGGGCAGTGCTCTCCGCGATCTTCTTCCGGCGCAAGACTGCTTCTATAAAACCAGCCACCTGCGCCCACGACCGCTCCGACTGCAGCATCAGGCCGATGATGTTGTCCGGTCCGACACCACCCACGCCTTCTTCCAGCTCTTGACGCAGCCCCCTCCACGTTTCGCATACGAAGAACGTGTGGAGGGCATCGTCCCGGGGGGAGTCACAATGGGCACATGCCGGCTCCGGTACTTTCCCCATTTTGTGGAGATAGGCCCGGAACAGGCCGCGCCCAGTGAGGAATTGGGTTAGATAGTAATTCACCTCCCCGTGGGGACGGCCGACCCACGCATCGATCCAAGGTATGAGCCGCGCGGTCCACCGACCCCACGTCCCTGCCTCCCACCGGGATTGCCAAACACGTAGGGATTCCTCCCTCGCACTCCTCGCTGCTTCAGCGCGTCCGAGCGTTTCTCTTCGTTGGTAGATGAGCTTGCGCTCCTGCGATTTGAGGTCAATGGGGATGACCCCCGCAACCACCAGCGCTCGCATAAGCAGACGCCGCTTGCAGGGTCTTGGTCCTCTTACGTTGGCCATGACTCGGCAAAGCGACGCCGTTACAGCGGCCGCTTTGTCCGCCGCTCCACGGATCTGATCCCAGAAGGTTAGCTTGTTATCTAGCATCACCTCCAGGTACTTGATGGAACGTTTTGTCTGGACCATCGCGTCACCCACTCTCATCGAGCGGATCAGATCCACTCGTTTCTTCGTCAGCAGCACGATCTCAGTCTTCGTCGCTGCTAGCTCGAGCCCATGTTCCTCCAGCCAAGGAGATACGCGGCGCATCACCTGATTGAGCTTCATCTGAGCCTTCTCGATGTCTCTTGCGATGACAACGATCAGGACATCATCCGCATATCCAATCAGGGAAGTGTCCTCGGGCAGGTCTAGGTGCAGGATACCGTCATACGAGATGTTCCATATTTCCGGTCCCAGCACCGAGCCTTGAGCAACTCCTGATGTTATCTCCCGTCTTTTCAGGCCATCTTCTGTCTCGTACACCAAGAAGCGGTCCTCGAGGTAGCTCTCATACATCCGAGAAATATACTGAGGCACCTCGAGTCCTCTCAGCGCACTGAGTACAATTGTCCATCGCACGGAGTTGAAAGCGTTCTTCATGTCCAAGGCGGCTGCCAGGCAGACGGGGCGCGAGTAATGGTTACCGCGCTCCGTCGACCTGGCAGCAGCCACGGTCTCCGAGATCGCACCCACTGTCGACCTCCCCGTCCTGAAACCGTGCTGACTGTCGGCGAGTCCGCCGGCAGAAGCCACGGCCCCCTGAAGGCGAGGTCGCAACAGAATTTCGAAGAGTTTTCCGGCAGCATCGAACATACAGAGAGGCCTGTATGCCGATGGGGACTCCGCCGGCCCTTTGCCCTTGCTTATCAGCACCAGTCGCGCAGTCTTCCAGCGGGTGGAGAAAATTCCCGCTTTCAGGCACGAATTGTACATGCCAAGCAAGAGCTCCGGGTAGCCCTCAGCAACTGCTTTCAACACTTCCGTTGGGAGTCCATTCGGATCCGGTGCCTTCTTGTTTTTCATCGTACGTATCGCTCTCTCCAGTTCCTCTTCTGTAAAGAGCGGTACGTCCGGGTCCTCCGGATACTCCGGGCGATCCGGTCGTTTAGGATGTGTGGGAAAAAGGGTATCGACAATGTAGTCGACCGTGTCCGCGTCCCTGGGCGCACCCATAGAGTACACCCCGAGTTTGCGAGACACAATCTTATATCCTAATCCCCACGGATCATTATCAAGATCCTCGCCCAGCTTCTCCCAACATTTGCGTTGACTGGACGGAGCTGTCTCTTGGCGTTGATGTAATTCTCCTGCTCGAGGTTATCTGCGCCGTCACCTCTTCTGGCGCGCAGGCCGCATCGCCGTAGCTTCATGCATTCACGCCTGGGCTCGGCGATCTCGCTCGTCCACCAATAAGCAGAGTCTTTGATTCTGGGCTTCTTCTTTGGCACCGCTTCCTTGCAGGCACGATGAATGAGGCGCATTGTGACATCAGTCACGGCTTCGGCCCGTTCGGAAGCGGTTAAGCGATCTGGAATCCGTCCCAAGGCCGGCCGGCCGCGTTCAATGACGAGGGCAAGCTTCTTTTCGTCGATCTTGTTGACATTCCACAAGGGGGGGGGGGGAGGGGGGGTGCGCATCATCACATGTGACCGGAGTAACACCACGAACGCGGAACGTGATGTACTGGTGATCGCTGGCAGTGAAATCCTCGATCACCCGCCAGTCATGTATGTGCGCAGACAGATTTTCCGAGGACAGGGAGATATCGGGTATGGTCTCCCTGTACCCTGGCCTCCTGAAAGTGGTAACCCGACCTGTATTAAGTACCACCAGGCCCAGCCACCCAGGCCATGTCCAGAACCCGGTTTCCCCTCGATTCCGGGTTCTCCGCCCCCCACTCGAGTGCTTTCGCATTAAAATCTCCTGCCACTATCGACCGGCCTCCCATTTGTCTAATAGCGTCCTCCAGTCCATCAAGTTTGGTCTGAAAGGCGCCGATGGCCTCGTTTGGGGTGAAGTAGCAGCTAACATATGTCACGCCTCCACTCATCACCCAAACGAAGCCATCTCCAGATCCATGGCCCGTGATATGTAATTTTCGGGAGTCCGGAATCCATATCGCCGCCGTACCCAGTGTGTCCTCATACCACCCTGCTCCTTCCCTGCGCCGGTATTGCTCACTGATTATGGCCATATCAGTTTGTTTCTCGGCACAGATCTGGGTCAGGATGTCATGAGCGACCCTGCTCCTGTTGATGTTGCACTGGACAATACGCGTCATTGTTTAGCCTTTGCAAGGACGTCGCGGAATGTCTTGCAGGCACCCGAACCCGAGATGTGATTCTTCTCCGTGGGGCAAAGGAAACACATAGGGGCGTCTATTAAGAGGCGTCTATTAAAAGATATATAATTAATAATATTAAATATAAATAAGACATTAAATACTAAATTCACTTAACAATAAAGATACAAAATAACTTATATAAGATTATTCAAGAATGGGTACAGGAAATACATCGAGAAAAGTACATGATTTTTACTGAATTTTAACGTGTAAATAATGGGATCATTTCAAGATTGTATGCGATACCGAAGATTTATAAACCAGGACACCCAATGACGCCGATAGTTTAAGGAAGTCAGACGGTCAGACCTGCTTTCTACCAATGATATGTTGATGACATCTTTTTGATTTATCCAAAAAATAAAGTGATACATATAGTGGATTGCTTTAATGGCTACAAATCAGAGTTGAAATTGTCGTATACTTGAAAAGGATGAAATTTTACCATTTTTAGACATCAAAATTATCAGACAAAATAATAACATCCCTAAATACTGATTGGTACAAAAAAACAACGTGTTCGAGAAAATGTCTGAATTTTAATTCAAACCATCCAACATCTATGAAAAAAGAAATAATAAGCATGTTGGTAGTCAGGGGGATTTTATTACTGTACAAACAGTTTGACATTTCAATAGTTAATAAAAGGTTTAATACTCTGGAGACAATATTTAAAACAAAAATAGATAAAGTCGACAAATTCATGAGATCAAATATCATCTACAAGATAGAATGCGCTGAATGCCATATATTACATATGTTGGACAAATGAAACGTTATATTAAAATACGACTATATGAACATCAAAACAACTAGAAAAAAGACGTAGGACATACAGCTTTATCTTCACATATGTTATTGTCAAGGCATAATTTTGAATTTTGTGAGTTTACAATCTTATGCACTTAACAAAATTGAAAGAAAAGGAATATAAAAGAGATGATTCACATAAAACAACAAAAAATTGCATTAACAGATACGGAAAAATTAAGTAGTTTTTATAATATTTTAATGTAATCACATGTTTATTTCTTGTAAGTGTACGAGTGTACATATATATGGATTTGTTTCTGTATGTTTATAAGCGAGTTTCTATATATTCTATTTATTTCATAGAAAAGACACAAACAATTTACTGGACAAATTTTAGAATTTTAGTACATGTTAACTCGTGCTCACTAATGTATATGTATTTTATGTAAATTTTGTGTGCGATGGTGAATTTTATAGTATTTAATGTCTTATTTTTATTAATAATATTATTTACATATTTTTTAATAGACGCCCATGAGGAGGACCCTGCCTCCAAGAGGTCGAAACGTTGGGCTTATATTGTGTTTCGTAATTGTGTGCGTAACGTATTTTCAATGCCTGTTTTTCGTGCGTAAAGTTAACTTTTACGCACTGCAGATGTAAAGTTGTACTTTACGCACTCAACCAGGCATCAAAACTTTACGCACTCTCTTTGCGCACCCAATTACAAAAACTAGGATACCTAACATGGGTGTAAAGTATAACTGTTACGCATCGTTCGGGAATTTTACACATCACTCTGCGCCTTCGGCGCTTCGTATGTATAGTTCCCGCCCGGTGCGTAAAAGTACTTTACACCCTTGTTAGGTAATATACTATTTTCAAACAAAACAAAAGTGAACTGTAATAGCCATTTTATACAAATAGTTTGTTTATTTAAAAATACGGTTCATAACATTCAGAAATTTTGAATAATAATGCCATACATAACTATATTTAGGTGGATCAGGTATAATATCTCATTAATAATGAATCGGTTTCTATAATATATATATGGGGCATTCCACGTCAAGTGGGCCACCTCGTCCCCCCAAAATTCCTGCGCATCAAACCCCGTTTCAAAAAACCCAAAAAATAGTTAAAGGAGTATACATTCGAATGCTGAGTGGCCGATTCAAAAATTCAAAATGGCGTCCCGACCCCAGGCCGAAATAGACGAAAATAATTGATTTTTTTTCTAAAATCATGCTTAAAATATATGAAAACGTACATATAACGATTTATTCCATAGGGAAAAAGTTTGTTTGTTTCCAAACTTCTTTCTGTTAAACCACAAAGTGTATTACTTTTTTTCGAAATTCAAAATGACAGCCCACCCCAGACCAAAAAGGGATAAATAATTGATTTTCTCGATAATTTGTCGCTAGAAAGGCTTGGCAATGTGAATAAAAAATGAATTTCCTGGCAAAAATTGTTTGTTCGTCAATCCACTTTATAAGGTCCATTATTCTATTGAAAATTGAAGACCAGACCAAAAAGGGATAAATAAAAAAAACATTGTCAAGTCGTTTCATCGACAAATTAGCGCGAAAATCAATTATTTTCCCATTTTTGGTTTGTGGTAAGGTCGCCATTTTGAATTTCGAAAAAAGTAATACACGAATATGAAGTTCGGAAACAAACAATTTTTCCCATGGAATAAATCGTTATAAGTACGTTGTCATATATTTCAAGCATAATTTTGGAAAAAAAACAATTATTTTCGTCTATTTCGGTCTAGGGTTGGGGCGCCATTTTGAACTTTCAAAAAAATAATGCACGATTTTTATTTTAGTAAGTAGACACACTATTTGGAGCATGAGATTGGCAAATAATTTTATTATTTTCCTTTATCTCGAATATTTGTGGCGTCGCCATTTTTAATTTTCAATAGAATAATGCACCGTTATAAAGTGGATTGACGAACAAACAATTTTTGCCACGAAATTAATTTTTTATTCACATTGCCAAGCCTTTCTAGCGACAAATTATCGTAAAAATCAATTATTTATCCCTTTTTGGTCTGGGGTGGGCCGTCATTTTGAATTTCGAAAAAAATTAATACAAGAGTTTGAAGTTTGGAAACAAACAAACTTTTTTCCCAATGGAATAAATCGTTATATGTACGTTTTCATATATTTTAAGCATGATTTTAGAAAAAAAATCAATTATTTTCGTCTATTTCGGCCTGGGGTCGGGACGCCATTTTGAATTTTTGAATAGGCCACTCAGCATACGAAAGTATACTCCTTTAACTATTTTTTGGGTTTTTTGAAACGGGTTTTGGTGCGCAGGAATTTTGGGGGGACGAGGTGGCCCACTTGACGTGTAATGCCCCATATAAATTAGAATCTTAGCTTACCTGCTGCGAATTTGTGGTCTAGAGCTGATAAATTCCCTGTGCGGCGTTGACAGTTTTCAAATATCGAAAACAATCTTCTAGAATGTTCAATATCGAAAACGTTAAAACTGTTGAGCGATGCTTACTTCAAGAAAACTCGAATCGACAGAAGGTTAAAAACTTGAGCACAAAATAAGAGTAATACTAAGCACTTGTCAAGAGCTCAAGTTCGACTAGTGCCTTTGTTGGTTTCGACCGGCCTTTTAAGGATGTCGAGGAAGGGGAAATACCGATTTAGATTATCGTCAATTGGTTCCTTCTGCCCATCCCACAAGTGGCTATTCCTTCCTTCCTACACCACGATATGTCTAAGGTATTCGATGATACAGGTTGGCTTTACTGAACATTGTACCTTTTTTAGAAAGTACCCTTGGCATTTAACGAATTAGTCGCTGTCCAGCTGGAGGATAAATAATAAATCTTACGTGTTTAGCTCTTACCTGAAAGTGTGCATCAATACCAATGGCACTATTTAGATAATTTTAGGTTTATAGTTCTCTATGCTATGATATAGGTACGTATTTTCCACATATTTAGGGAGGTCTGTGACATAAATTTCCAAATGGCTAAGATTTAAAAGACGCTCCATTTGTTTATGTAAGTTGTTGTAGGCAGACAGGATTTTTTCTCTCATAATAATACAAAATAGATTACCTTATTTATTTCAGAATTGTTATTACTTCGACCCAGACTAAGTCTGGACGAAGTATTGAATTTGGTCACATCGGGCAAAAAAATTACCCTATAGTTTTTCATCAATTGTCGACGTTTCAGACCCTAAGGAATCCAAATCAACAATAAAAAAATTTGTGTACGTGATCTTGTACGTATACGTACGTCCGTACGTCCCGTTTTTTTGTCTCGCGATAACTCGCGAACGGATGAACGTATTGACATAATTTTTTTTTTTAAATTCGCGTCTTGGCATAACTTAGATCTGATTAGATTTTGGCGCAGATCCATCCGTCCATTACTAAAAAAAATTAGCCCAAATGAAGTTTCTTCGTAGTTTTTTACATTTATTTTGAAAAATACAAATTTTATTAAAAAATGTTTCAAAAAAAAGATAGAGCATGAAATTCTTTACAAAAAAGGTTGTATGCATTTTCTTCCTAAAGTCAACGATAATGCCATAAAAACTGGTTTAAATTGCTTATGACTATTGTCTGAAAAAGTATTGATTTTGGTCACCTCGGCAAAAAAATTACGCTATAGTTTTTCATCAAATTTTGACGTTTCGACCCTCTACCCCCCAGGGGTAGTCTTCGCCAGCCCCTCGGGCGCGGTTATCACCTACGGGCGCATAAGTTCTTTTACGCCCTTGATACGAAAATAACTATTTCGATGTATCTAAAAGATGTCTTACAGTATCTGAAAGATACAGAGATCTTTTCGGCACTTTCAAGATATCTTTGACGAATTATATGTATATATATTGTATATATAATATCATAATGATACAGACAGTATAAATAGTAAAACACTGTAAACAAGTAATATGCATCGAATAGTCTATTACAATACAAGTGCTTGAAGTAAGTATTTTGCAACATTTATTTATTAATACTCTGGCTGGCCTCTTGTCGGGGTCGAAGTTTTGAAAATGCTCATTTTCAATTTTCATACATGGGTCATTCTCCAGAAAAGTGTAATTTTATGTCGCCGGTTAATATTTTATCCAAATAATGGAATTTATTCTCGAAACTTTTGTTTTCTTGCGCCTTATACTTTTATGTAAACATTGCACAAGAGATAATTTCTTGAAATCACATGATAAAATGTTGACATACTGCTAAAGGTCCGATATGTAAGCCTCCTGGCTGTCCCCAGGTATAAATAACACGTTTTCGATCACTGTCATTCTCTTTTATGTAAATGATTAAATTTCTTTAAAAGTGATTATGATCTGTTTTACTTATAACAAACAAATAGTGCTGTGAAAATTTCACTATAAAGTTCCTGAAAATTGTTGTGGCTTTGTAAAATGTGTCCCCATGTTTTAAAAAATAAATGTAAGTACAGAATACATGCCATTTACAGTACAAACAAAAGTAAATGTAGATGCAGGCAATCGTTCTACAATTTCGATTACTTTTAGACTATGTATTGTGCGTATAATATTACTGATTTCAAAACTAATTTAAACCCAAATTTAGTTATATTGTTAGAACTAAGGCCAGTACGTTTATTCCTTGTAAGCCTCCTGTCATATTTGCGACGCTAATTTAGCATGTTAAGAAAGCGAGTAATATCTTAAAATATAAAGAAAAGATTAAACTCTTATGCCTTAAGTGCATTTAAACGAAATTTATTTTGTTCTTGTGTTAACCTGGTTAATACGTTGACATGTAAGCTCCCCTATCATGTAAGCCTCCTGGACAATTGTAGTGATTTACAGAAATTCCGTTCTAATTAGTGATAGAACGGTTTTTTATTGTAGTTAAGAAACTTAACATCAAGTTTCTTAACTACTTTCAGTATTAAACGCGCATCATCAGTAATATGCGATAATCAAAGCTTTTTTTTTACATCGCTGAAATAACTAAACATAGCACTTTATAATTTTCCATAATAATTTTAATTGTTTTGAATTTTATAAAATAAATATTATTAAGTTACTATTTTAATTCCTACTCTTTATGAGTCACTCATTCGCTAAGAGTGAACATTTCGCCATTTTTATATAAAATTTCCATTAAAAAATTAAATTACTTGTATATTTCACGCGTATCGATGGCTGCTGCATTATTACTTCGTATTTACGTAATTAACAAGCCAATGAATATATCTAAGCTTTAAAATTTTATTTTTATAATCTTTTATTTTGTGGAAAAAAAATACGTCGATTTTACACTTTTTCGAAGAATGACCCACATATAACAAACACTATATTGTTGTAACGTATCTATCGAAGCCACTTGCACCTGAATATGAATGGACCCACAAATATCAATATAATTTTATAATATAATTGAAAGCTGTTAGTAAACAAACGAGTATTAAGGAATAGCCGACTCTCCACTGGGTCGAAGTTTCTGAGCGAGCGAAGCGAGCGAGGCACAACGCCAACACTAGTTTTTACTTCTGAAATCGTTTTCATAAAAATTAACAAAAAATAACATTATGAATTAATATTAATGATAATTGAAAAATCAATTCTTCAAAATTCCACGGAATAATAATGTAAAAATGTATTCAACAATATTTATAAGAAACATTTGTATACGAAGAAACGATATACGTCATTAAAAAATTACTGACTATTTTGACAATCATTAATCAAAACGATTTGGTAATTGGTATTTTATAACTATAGTTAACGAAGAAAATTTCACTAGGAACAATACAATTGTGGTAATGTTAAAAGTGATGAACAAAATTTAGAAAAAAATCTTTTTTTTCAATATCTTTTCAAAGTCTTTACAACGAAATGTATATGCAATTGGAATAAATTTAAGAATTTACGGTAAAAGAAAAACGGGCTCGGGAATGAAATTTCGTAGAAAATTCATTTCATATTAGGATTATATTTCATAATACCCTACAAAAATTACAAAAAAGTTGTTTTGTATAAGCAATCAATAAACAAGTAGTATACATTTTGGAATTCGCAGCGAAACCAAAACGTGCGCAAGCTTTATCGTTATACGCGCTTTTTTCCATAAACTTTATCATACTGAATAAAATTTAAAAAACTACCAGCAAATTATGATTGTTTATAAATTATTGCAGTCATTTTTAACAATCGTTTCCTACTATTGAAAGAAGCTCTTTCTTTCCGAGAAATTTCCGCCGAGTAGACGTATTTTTTCTCTAAAATTTTCATAATTAATAATTCTTTTTAAATAATGTACATAGTTAATAATTGTCGCATATTTTCCACAATTATTTAAAAATTGATTACAACAAATTTCATAATTTTTTTAAAAATCTTTGTCGATATTCAATACTTAATTGTATTCGTAAAAATTTCTCAAAGTTTGGGAAAGTTTCGCCCGAAAATGATTCATAAAAAAATGTGTTTCAAAAATGTTTTTCAGCTTCTCAAACTTTATTCCGGTTATCAAAAGCAATTTCTAGCTCAGAACGATTTCAAGCTCAGACGAGTTTTGTATATCTGAATTGTTTATACCTTGTTTATAAAAAGTTTGGGTATTTTGAGCATTTGTTTCATTTCCCAAAATTGATTACTGTTACGAAAAAAAATTTCAGCTTCAAACGCGTTTCGTATTTGTTGCAATTCGTAGTTGTATCCTTGTAGTTTTTCAATCTAAATATTATATAAGTTGTATAAAAATGCCAATTTAAAAAAAAAAACAGTTTTCAGTTTCCGCCTCAATTCGTAAATTTATATCTTAATTATTATGCATAAAATGTCGGAACATTGCTTAAACGATATTGGTTACTTTTTCTTTGCAATACCCCAATCCAGTTGCGAATACAAATATTGTTAAATGCTTGATTTTTTATATTTTATGAAAATATCTGCGTTTATATTATAATTGTGATTCTTTTTCCTAAATGTTTGAGAACCACTGCCAAACTCCCGTTGGGAATATTAACTGATTGTAAAATGGCGTGATAACTTAAATTAATGTTACATTTATGTTTTTAGTCAATTTGTGTTAATTTTTATTTGTTAGGAAGTATAGTATGTACATATTATTAAAAAACGACGTCTTTGTCAATAATGAAACAGAATATTTAATGTTTTAGACATATTTTGAGCACATCTGATAAGAGTATCAAAATACCTTTACTTGCGTGCCGCTGCACTATCAGCAAAATCATTGTATTGTCAGTTGAGAAACTCGTAAGCCTGTACAAGTTTCAACACGTAGGCAGATCGAGGAGTGAAATTAACGTTATTCAATATTTTCAACTTTCTTTCATTTCCTCGTCTGATTTTAGGGCCCTAATAAATCAAATTTATACCAGTTACATGTCTAAAGTTTTTGCGTGACTAAGCTGCACTGTACAAGAATGTCAGATTTCTTGCAGTTATTCAAATTTGTTTGGCAATCTTGATCTAAACAGGTTCTCGATTCAAGGACCTTCAGGTGCAAATTTAGGTTAGAAGAAAAACTAATGCTGCCCATCAATTGAGGCTTTACATCCAATAACTCGGCCGACTCTCGAACAGCGGAAAATAGAAATCCCCTGGCCGATCCGAGATGAAAAATTTTGAAATTCGATATTTACATTACAACAACGTACAGGGATGTTGAGAATGATAAACCGAATAACTTCTACTTAATAAATTGTTTATACGGCGATTAATTTTCACATTAAACATTAAAAACTACAGAAACGGTAAATTTATTTACATTTTTAAACATAAATCGTCATTTCGAAATTCGAAAGATCGTTTCAGTCACTTTTTATTTACGGGTTTTAGGGAAGATTCCTACCTTATCGGTCAAATGCAGAAATTATTTCGGCTGGAACTGAATTATGTACATGGCATATACAATAACGGCATAAACTTGAATGGACTTTCATTGTACATTAGTGCAAAGTATTCAAATTTTTATAGGGTGATAATAATTTCTTCATCGTGGAGACTTTACGGATAGTAACCATCCTTCGTCATACGAAATTAGATAAGAGCGAGCAAAGCGGAGTGGTTAATGCGTTTGCGTAGGAAGCGAAGGAGCCTTGTTCGATTCCCCACCGGTGCGAGCGTTTTTCTTATTTGTTTTCGTTTTTACATGAAATGACATTATAATCGTATAATACATATAACAGAGAATGTACATAATTTAACAAAATATGACGATAATTCTAAAAATTTGTTTCCTTTTTTTTAATTTGGTCGGAAAATTTCCTGTTAGGAATATTTTAAATATTTTTGTCAAAATATTCCTTCAGCGAATGTAATATTCTGGATGCAAATATCAATGTTGTGCGCATGCGACAGAAATTGAATGCCCATGTACATTAATTTTAATGTAGGGGAAACGTGGTAAGCTAGTAATGAACCAGCTTAATATTAATGTATGTGCATTAGATTCAATGGATTAGTTGTAGAGATTTTCAAGATGAACATGAAAAGGGATTAATGTACCTGCTTGATATTTGCTTCCTTTATATGTTCATTAAATTTAATGCATTTTCTTTTTACAGTGTACGTTACCTGAGCCCAAAAGGACAACTGTTTTTTAATACGTTGATCATTAACAAAAAATATGAAAAATAATTTATCTAAAAATAATAAAGTAATAGTTCCAGAAACCCCATTACAAAACCAAAATCTGTAAACAAAAATTATTAAACACCAACTGCTTTCTACAGCTGTTAGTACTTTATAGGCTTCGCTAGACTATAGGCTAGACGTGTATCAAATTTCAAACGATTTCATCAATAATTGCCCAAGAAATGACGATTTATGTTTAAAAATGTAATTAAATTTACAGTTTTCAATTTTTTTAGTTTTTAATGTTTCATGTGAAAATTAATCGCCGTATAAACAATTTATTGAGTAGAAATTATTCGGTTTATCATTCTCAACATCCCTGTAGATTGTTTTAAAGGAAATATCGAATTTCAAAAATTTTCATCTCGGATCGGCCAGGGGACTTCTATTTTTCGCTGTTCGAGCGTCGGGCGAGTTATTCGATGTAAGGCCTCAATTGGAAAGTAAAACATTCGTCAATAAATGAAGACTAAAGAATGGTACTTTTCAAGTATTATGAACATATAATAGTAGATTACATTAATTATACCAGTGTTATGTAATTTAATTTATAACTAGTGTTGGCGTGGTGCCTCGCTCGCTTCGCTCGCTCAGAAACTTCGACCCAGTAGAGAGTCGGCTATTCCTTAATACTCGTTTGTTTACTAACAGCTTTCAATTATATTATAAAATTATATTGATATTTGGGGGTCCATTCATATTTAGGTCCAAGTGTCGATATATATGTTAAAACAATACAGTGTCTCTTATATGTATGAGCATTTTCAAAACTTCGACCCTGACATCAGGCCAGCCAAAGTGTTAATAAATAAAAGTTGCAAAACACCCACTTCATGCACTTGTATTGTAATAGACTATTCGATGCATATTACATGTTTACTGTGTTTTACTAATTACTGTCTGTATCATTATGATCTTATATGTATATAATATATATACATATAATTCATCAAAGATATCTTGAAAGTATCGAAAAGATCTCTGTATCTTTCAGATACTGTAAGACATCTTTTAGATATATCGAAATAGTTATTTTCGTATCAAGGGTGTAAAAGAACTTATGCGCCCGTAGGTGATAACCGCGCCCGAGGGGCAGGCGAAGACTACCCCTGTGGGTAGGGGGTCGAAACGTCGAAATTTTATGGAAAACTATAGGGTAATTTTTTTGCAAAAAAGTTATGTAACGATCGCAAATAAGTTAGTAACGCTCGAAAACAAATAAGAAAAACGCTCGCCCCGGTGAGGAATCGAACCCGGGTCCTTCGCTTACTATAACGTCTTAACCACTACGCTACGCTCGCTCTTATCTAATTTCGTATGACGAAGGATGGTTAATATCCGTAAAGCCTCCATGCATGGTGCAATTACCCACCTGTCACATTCCCAGTGTATAACATTTGCAATGATCTCGTAATGTTATACAAATCGACACACGGACAAAACAGTGGCATAAGCCATCGTGAGCTTGTTATTTATATTTGAAATGAACGAATTATATACCAATTGTGTGTGAATAAGTGTTATTTAGGTCTTTTTCCAGGTTAGTTCATACATCTCAAATTAAGGTTTGAGGTTAACTGACCTGTCAAATAAAAAACCCATATTTTCTAAATCCTTCTTCCCATTCTCATTATTGCAATCTACAATTCAAGCCCTTTACATATTCAGGACATCTTAAAAGTTCTTTCGTTTTTCCTATTCAATGGGTGCCAATGATATCAGAGGAATATGTTAAATGAACTACATATCCGCACTGAAAATAATGGTACAGTCATGCTGTAATTTTACACCATATGTGTACACTGTGAGAGCCCAATATTAATTAGATTACTTAGATTAGGACAGCAATATTGTGGTACCTCTACGGCTATGACACCAGTCATTTAAAAAACACAGAAGCAAAGGTAACGTATGAAAGAGTTTTGTCGACGAATGGGCCTATTTACTTAATGTTGTTATATACTTGCATGGTGTATATCTTATCCATGTTAATACACATACATTTCCTTCATATTTTGTGCAAATATATAATGTAAAAGAAATAAAATTGATACTTCAAAATAGGTGCATAAAAAACTTAGAAGCGTAGGAAACGTATCACTGAATTTTGTCGACGGATTGCAGAATTTGCTTATTTATTTATATAAAACTGCATGATAGATATATCATACATATAAATACATATTAAAATCTTTCATATTTAATGTAAATAAATATAGTAAATGAAATTGAATTGAATGCACAGGACAGACATTTAAAAAACTTAGAAGCATAGAAACCGTATCAATGAAAATTAAATAATAAAAATTCAACGTCGACTAGACTTTTTGTACGTGTCAGCAAAATGTTCAAATCAGACTACATAGTGATCATTTCGAATCAATTTGTATTCCAACACACCTTTCAAAATTAAATTGACAATACAATATCTGAAGTGAAATCATAATTCCTGAAATGAATCATATTAATTGTAAAAGTGAATATTTCCTTCGCATCGTATTGATAAAAACTGTTTGGTCCAACACGAAGACCAACAATGTTGTTCACGCCTTAATTTAATCTAAAATTATATATCTCAATACTTTTTGGTCTCACAAACTTAAAAGAATTTGTTTCAAACGGATTGGTTGAAATTATGTTGCTTAAAAAGGTAAAATTAAATAATAAAAAATTCAACGTCGACTAGACTTTTTGTACGTGTCAGCAAAATGTTCAAATCAAACTACATAGTGATCATTTCCAATAAATTTGTATTCGAACACACCTTTCGAAATTAATTTGCAATGAAATATTACAATAATACAAGCGTAGCCAAGTGGTTCGGTGCATGGACTGCAAGCGAGCGAGATAGGGTTCGAATCCTACTTGAGGAGACAATTTTTTTTACATTTAGTAACATATATATGCATATATACGTAGCACTAATAATTGTCTATAATAACCTATTCGGGCCCAGCCCGGGCCCATTGAAAATTTCAGATTGGGGCCATACCAGGCATATCTGGCATGGGCCAGACCAGGCATACCTGGCATGGGCCAGACAAGGCAATACATGTAGTATGTACGAAAGACGTATACTTATTCGGGCCCAGATCGGGGTCACTAGACTTTACGCCTCTGGCCACTTTACGCCACGTCCGTATTCGGGCGATATTCTGGCAATTTCCGCTCGGGTTCATACAATAGTCATAAGCATTTTAAACCAGTTTGTATGGCATTATCGTTGACTTTAGGAAGAAAATGCATACAACCTTTTTTGCAGAAAATTTCATGCTCTATCTTTTTTGTTTGAAACATTTTTAAATAAAATTTGTATTTTTCAAAATAAATGCAAAAAACTACGAAGAAACTTAAATTTTTTGTTGTTGATTTGGGTTCCTTGGGTCTGAAACGTCGACATTTGATGAAAAAATATATGGTAATTTTTTTGCCCGAAGTGACCAAATTCAATACTTCGTCCAGACTTAGTCTGGGTCGAAGTAATTGATGTATAATATTGGAAAATTTGAGAAACCAATGTTATTAACAAATTATTTTTAATTTTAAATGTCTGTGATTTTCAGTATACGTATTCTTGCAGCTTTTAGGATAAAATATCCGACATGATGTAATAGATTCGAGCAACACACCAAACTTAGTAAATCTTTACGCGTTTTTTCACTGGATTCTGATTTTTTAATTTTACTTTCGATCTGATTAATCGTATCTTTTTTTTATTTAGATATGTTTTTATAGTAGCAAAATGTCTGTATGTTATACGATTAATGTGTTATTTAATTGCAATTAACAATATTTATAAAGTATTGTTCGATTCTGAGAGAAAAAATACAAATCTTTACCACATTACGGTACGGGCAGATTTATATACAAAAAATGACAGAATAGACCACTTTTTTAATGCAAGCTTGACGACCATTGCAATCATAGGCGTGGATCATATATGCTATTAATAAAAATTTAATAACAGAAAATTATAATTAAATAATTTCGTTAAGTAATTTCTCTCTTAATTTCTTTCTTAAATATAAAGATAAATTTTTAATTTATTTCTACTCCGCCAGATTAATTTCTCATTTGCGAATATTATAAATAATTTTGCCGTTTTAAAACTAAAGACTACACTTTGAAATATTTTTACTAAAATCACTATCATAAACATGAACGTCTATAATCATGTATTTAAAATATGTAGTGGGGATGAGGCAAGAGAGAGACTGAACTGAATGCCATTGGTTTTGGTAAACCTGAAAGCGATTAGTGGAGTTGCCTATTCCTGCTCCAAGTACCTTTCTAAAGAACGCCTATTCGATGGACGTTTCTAAGTGGTGCCATCTTACAACTTGGAGAGAAAATTTCAATCTATTCCGGCTTATTTTTGCCTGTAAATTTCTCCGTATCGAATGGGGTTTTGCAGTATGTATTTGAATATAACATTTATTTTAGAACTTCTTCCCAAAATCATGGGAATAATTTTTTATTCATCATTCAATTCTCTACTAAAAAGGTTGTGTGCATTTTCATCCTAAAGTCAACGATAATGCCATAAAATCTGTTTTCAAATGCGTATGACTGTTGTCTGAAGAAATACTGAATTTGGTCACCTCCGCAAAAAAATTATCCTACGTAGTTAGAGATCTTTTTGACACGTTCATGATATCTTTGACGAATTATATATATTGTATATATATATATATATATATATTGTATATAAGATCATAATAATACAGACAGTAATAAATAAAAGATAGTAAACATGTAATATGCATCGAATAGTCGATTACATTACAAGTGCATGAAGTATTTTACAAGTATTATTTATTAATACTTCGGCTGGCCTGTCGTCGGGGTCGAAGTTTTGAAAATGCGCATTTTCAATTTTACTTTGACCCAGGCCATAGGTCATAGGTGTAAATAATTTTCAATTTGTATACATATAAGAAACACTATATTGTTGTAATATATACATATATATATATATATACATATCGAAGCCACTTGGACCTGAATATGTATAATATTAGACATAATATTAATATTCGAATGAAAGATGCTATGGATTTCTATGTTCTTTGCTCAGAAGAAATTTAAATGTTTATAGTGGCTATATGACAGATGGTATATTTGTGCTAATTATATTCGCAAACATTTGTGAAATCCCCAAAAAAAACACTTTAGGTAAAAAAAACTAGCCAAGTTCTTATTCTAAGACAAAAAAACATGGAAATCATGTAACAAGGCCCAAGTTGTTTCTATCAAAAAACCATTGTTTAATGCTACATACAAAAATTATGAAGACAAACTTTCTGTACATTGTTAAATCCACCAAATCTTTTTAAAAAGTAATGGAAATTCAAAACAATTAATACAAAGTAATCCTAAATATTTCTTTCATTAAAATAAGATTTAATAAAAAAATATTATTGCATTAAATCAAACTGACAGTTTAAAAATGGATACAAAATCACTAATACATTTACAGGCCCTTCTTCCAAGCATCCCTCCAATTAACTTGTCAAAGTCTTGGACAATATACCTTGCAATCTAGACTTGTCATTTTATTGGTGTACATTGATATATGCATTTGGATTTCCTCGAAATGCATGTTATTACTTTGTGAATGGGAAATTAGACGTGGAAAATGGATTAAGAACCGGAAAATACGTTTTGTCAACGATTATGTTTCATAATTTATCAGACAAATATTTCTGGAAGGAACGAGAAAGTTTTATAGGAATCGTTAAATAAAAATTAATACTACGTTATTTTGTATTCGTCATTAACAATCATTAATGGATTCATCTTTCAGTCTTTTAACTTTGTTATGTCGGTGTTATTGATTTATACTAACATTCAAACACTATTCTATAAAACTTAAATTTCACTTCCGTTAAAAAACATGGCTGCATTGTGTTTTTAAATATTCATGTAACTTTAGCAAAAGATGAATGGCAATATGCTCTACGTCACCTAAGACAAAAATACATATATTATATGTAATAAATAATAAATAGTTAAAAGATATAGCAAATAATAATAAAACGTGTGAGTGTTTTGAATGTAGTAATTTTGATCATTGCAAATACTGAAATTATAAAGATGATCATATTTAAACAAGTCCTGTATCTATTCTACATTAACAAAATTTGAAAAAATATAAAATGCACAATTTGGAAGAAAAAACAGGAAACTTGTATAAAATTTATTAAATTTCTAATTATGTATACACAATTATTATGTTGACATAAGAAAACATAAGATCTACATGGTTGGTTTTTGCATTACTCTTTTAGAGCACGTGCTTGTTGTTACAAATTCACGAAGTTTTGTGATTATTACCATATGCATAATTTCCTTGATATTTATTTATATTAATAAGAGAGTATATAAAAAACGGAATTACAAACATATACAAATTAGATGACAAATCGAGTCCAGGGTAAGAAGGTCGTTAACCTTGTTTTGATGAGCACACACGACATCCTGGTGCGAAACACGTTTAACATTTTTTACACATAAAGTAAGATTTTTTGGATATAAATATGAAAAGAGATTTTTGAGTTTCGCGTTAACGAGCATCGTCGTTACGCTTGTTTACGTCTTCCGTTTTGTTTATTCTCCACAAGTGTAAATAGACCGTCGGGCCAAGAAATAATGATGCAATTATACTGATATTTGGGGATCCAATCATATGTAGGTCCAAGTGGCTTCGTTAGATATATTACAACAATATAGTGTTTCTTATATGTAAGATCACTAGCCAAATTTTCCTGGATTATCACGAACTTTCAAATATTGTTAAGAAAATGGTTAGCAGCTTCTATCCTGAAAATCTAATTTAAAGACATTCCAAATCCAAAAGAAATCAATTACGCAAGGAATGAAATCGCATTTTACTATTATTTATTTAATGAATTTATTTGATAATATAGTTCTACTTTTTAATGCACCTGGTTTAGTGAGGGTTAATAATTCTAGGTATTCTAAATAATTGATAAATTATAATGTTGCGTAACGTCTTCTTTTATTTTTATTATATATTTTTTTAAATTTTATTAATATTTGTAGTGATTCTTACATTCGTAAAGAGTATTATAAATCGTTGATCCACTTATCTTCACTTTCAGAATCCGGTATAATTATATTGTGTGGGCTAGTGTTCGTTTTAAATTCTGTGGGTATTTTGTATGCTTGTTTCGATTTTCTCATTTCGCGATCCTTTATCGTATCGTTGATCCGTCTTATATGCCTATTTAGACATCTGATGCACCTTGCAGCTGGTCTGCTTCTCCGAATTCTTTGTTGGCAGAAGCTGCAATCAATGATTGTTTCTTGCGGGGTTGTAATGTGAACGTTTGACAAACGTTGAAACTCTTTTTTGTTCTTCTTCTGAAAGAGTGTCATAACAGCTCCTACATGTCTATTTTTCTTCCTTCGTTGCCAACATTTCATCTGCAGAATGACATACTTCTTGGTGTAGTTCCCAATAGGCCCAAAAGTCTCGTTCTGCTATTTCCAGTGTGCTGAGGAAGACATTTAATGGGAAGTCCATTTTTATTTCCTGTAACTTTGATGAGAGTTTATTAATTGTATTTATTGTACGTCCTCACCTACACTCTATTTCATACACTGGGTATCCTTTACAATGATTTTTATAAATTTTTATAAATTTTCATTCATATAAACTGTTCTTTTTATTAAATTTATATGTTCGTCAGTTTTTACGTTTTTCTATCAACATATATATGTGTGTCTTTAATTTAGTAAACTTGTGTCTTCAAGCTGTAGATAAATGAATTGGATTCAGGATCTATCGGCTGGGATCGATATATCAGGTTTTTTCTGTACGTCGAGTCAAGTTACCTAGCAGGTGAAAGGGCCTGTTTATTAGTATAAGCTATATAGGTATTGCTGTGCTTAAATGCTTAGTACCTAAATATATGTATTAGACGGCTACTGTAGTCGGTATGTATAGTTTCTTATAATAATCAACTGTTTTTGCGTGTTGCAGTAGTTACGGGCACGTAGCAACATTCGAATTAATAGTTACTGCTATGAAATAAAACCAACAAAGTTGCTCTTAGAAATCAGTTATTGTAGAAAATTACAATGACGTGTACCATCGGTAATAAGTAGCAATGAACCGAAGCAAAATGTCAAGGGAAGGGATATCATTTTTACAGTACTAGAGCTATGCGCGCGCGTTTTATCGTCTGCCCTTTCGATACACCTAAGGCCATCAATTTTTGTGTATTCTACCCTCTGTTACTTCATTCTTCCTATATATAGAGATATAGGTGGAAACAAAGACAATAATAGTAGTTTTCGATTCGAGGACATAAAAGATTTTCTGTATTTACCCCCATGGTGGCGCCGAACAATGTTTTTTGTATCAGCGTGCGTGAAGTGAAGACGAAAAACTCCGAAAATACATAACGTCAAATTTTACGCACACTGTAACAAAATAGTAGTTTTCGATACAAGTGCGTATGCGTAAAGAACTTTACACATACACAGATGTGCCGAAATATTGTTTACGTACGGCTTTTCCGTGCGTAAAGTATAATCGAGTGCGTAAAGTAAACTTTATTAATTAACATTATTTAACATTTTTATCTATACAGTTATCGTGCAGTAACCAAAAAAAATGATTTTCCATTTAAAATCTTATGTTAAATTTCAAGACGTTTAACGGAACAGAAGATATCTCTCAGCCTAGGGCTGTCGCTCACGTATTCGTGTTGCCAAAACCTACTACTTTGGCACTAAGGCATTTCGAATTTCAAAAATCGATTATTTCGATTATTTCGATGCACCCTACTATATACACCATTTCGGACAAATGCTGTTCGAACAATTGCATGCTGTTCGAATAGGATATAAGGCAGTATTAATTTGATAATATATTTGACCTTGAATTTTAAAGCAATATGGTCCTGGTCGACGATTTCTGAAATTTATCAGATGTGCATTAAACGAAGCAAAAGAAAACGCACTATTGTAACTTCTAATATTTTCATAAAAACTATCAGTGTGCTCATCAGTATCATTAAATAATGCACACAATTCTTGAGGGGGAAGCGGTAAATTTTGAAGTACAACTTCACCATAAGCACAGCAATCATGAAAAGAATTATTTTTATTTCACACTTTCTCAGCTGCGAAATCTTTAGCATTGATGCAGCGTACATCAATAGTACCAATATAATGTTCATTAATAATTTCCGTATCCTCAACATTTCTAATAGTGCGAAATATATTTGGTTTTCAAAAACGAATCTGGCTTTTCATACTTGAATGAGGTTCTCTTATATTTAAAACTACATTTTCGTCTACAACCGTATACAGGGTCATCGAAAAGTATCGGACCCCCCTAATATCTTCAGTTAGAATGCACTTAGGAGAAAATGTCCAATAGCAAAGTTGTATGGTTTCAAGCGGGGAGTAAGATGATGACCTTGACTTTGACCTTGACCATGTCCTTCAAGGTCATTTCAAGGTCAATCTAATTTTTTTTAAATAGAACCCCCTACATTTTATTGCATATTCTTATAGCTTATCTCGAGAGCTTTCCAAAACACTATAATAAACTATTTTTTTATTAAGTACTTTTGAGTTATAAAGGTTTGAAGTTAACAATTTTTTGACACAAAATGTAGAATATCTTGTAAAATATTATTTAGTTTTCAGTAATCATAACCTTAATACTTTTGTGCGCGGAATAATGAGACCAATTAATTGGTTTAAAGAAAATACATTAAACGGATCCCCCTAATATTTTCAGTAAGAATGCTTAACTTGTTAACTTCAAACCTTTATAACTCAAAAAGTACTTAAAAAAAAAAAATTTATTGCTGTGTTTTGGAAAGCTCTCGAGATAAGCTATAAGAATATGCAATAAAATGTAGGGGGTTCTATTTAAAAAAATAAGATTGACCTTGAAATGACCTTGAAGGACATGGTCAAGGTCAAAGTCAAGGTCATCATCTTACTCCCCGCTTGAAACCAGACAACTTTGCTATTGGACATTTTCTCCTAAGTGCATTCTAACTGAAGATATTAGGGGGGTCCGATACTTTTCGATGACCCTGTATGTACTAACAACCGGAATGTCACTTACAGATTGATTTTCATTTATGTTTAACTCACGTTCAATATTGACTATATTTACGCTCTGAGAATGAGCTTTGTTTCTTTCATTACGGCGTTGTTGATTGGCAGGGTTTCTTTTTCGACGTTCTTCTTGAAATATTTGCTCTTCTTCAACTGAGCGTTTAACCTTTCGTTTTGGCATATTCTTATTTATTTTTATCTTTTATGGAGTATACTATTATTATGTAAATACAAACACAATGTAGATTTTAATAAGAATACAATTTTTAATTCATAATTCTCAGTTCAAATTTTATTTCGCAGTTCTTCATGCTAGATTTTCAGATATGTTAAGTTTCTAATTTCAATTTTTAATGCTAACTTGTACAGTTCTAAAATTTCAATGCTAATTTTCAAATAAGTTCCGTTTATAATTTTCAGTTTTTAATGCTAATACGACAAATTATATCTCGTATATCTCCTTGGGTAACGTGGACTTCTCACGATGTCGATTGAAATGATTGAAAAACGTGTTACCATCCAACATGGTTTAAACAAATTTTATGTGTTTTAAAACCATAAACTATAAACGTATCATTGTAAACTACTTATATTAATAATTAATGTTATTAATTTTACATTGAAATCATAATGAAATAAACTGAGTTAATAACCTTCAATCACCTTCAGGATCCTCGGGGGGTAAGAGATTGTTAAAAATTTAATTCAAATTTTAATTATTTTATATTAACTAAATTTTAAACTGTACAGTAAAAAATTGTTGCAAACAAATGAGATGATTCAACCTCTGTACACACTTATTTACAAATACTCATAGCTGTAGACTTATTCGAAGCGTACCCAGACAGCATTTATCGTTCCACCTATATTCCAGGAATATAACAATGTTATATTTGATATCATTTCGAATGGCATATAACAGGAACATACCAGATGTTATCATTTTGAGCGTTACATACCAGGAATATGCTAGGAATATTACAAATATATAATATCGCATTGCATGTTCCAGGTATGTTCCCAGTGTTATATTCCTGCAATTACCCACCTGTCACATTCCCAGTGTAGAACATTTGCAATGATCTCGTAATGTTATTCAAATCGACACACGGACAAAACAGTGGCATAAGCCATCGTGAGCTTGTTATTTATATTTGAAATGAATGAATTATATACCAATTGTGTGTGAATAGGTGTTATTTAGGTCTTTTTCCAGGTTAGTTCATACATCTCAAATTAAGGTTTGAGGTTAACTGACCTGTCAAATAAAAAACCCATATTTTCTAAATCCTTCTTCCCATTCTCATTATTGCAATCTACAGTCATGGAGTAATTTTACACCATATGTGTACACTGTGAGAGCCCAATATTAATTAGATTAATTAGATTAGGACAGCAATATTGTGGTACCTCTACGGCTATGACACCAGTCACTTAAAAAACATAGAAGCAAACGTAACGTTTGAAAGAGTTTTGTCGACTAATGGGCCTATTTACTTAATGTTGTTATATACTTGCATGGTGTATATCTTATCCTTGTCAATACTGAAACGAATCGGAGTCAGTTAATTAAAACCTTTCTGAATCGTCCAAACATATAAAAATTTATACGTCAATTATAAGTCATTATCATAATTAATAAATATTAAAATTATAGACTGGAATCGTGAGGTGCTGAAAGAAATATACAAGTCATAATTATATTTAGTCATTATTCAATTAAAATATATTTATCTTTGAATCTTATAAATTATAATTGAACTCGTCATCAAAATAATAGTTACACACGCATACACAACATACTCGAAGTCAACTCGCAAATATAAATAAAATAAGAGTCAGACATACATACATACACACATTAATATATATACATATAAATTTCGGTTAAATTACGCGACATAAAATTATACACATTATAATTGAACATACCGCATTTAGGTGGAGAGAAGGAGCATTATCTTCGTTCTTCCCATGATGATGCTGCGTCCATTTTCATTCTCTTCTCCGTCGTCAGGGTATTTTATTCTGAGGATCGTCAAGAATCCTCCGGTCGAAGTCTATTGTAGATTTGATGGGTGAGCGCCTCCCCGGGTACCCTTTTTTCGTTATAGCCGTCACTGCTTCCAGCACTTTTTAAGGGCTCAAAAAGGGGAAGCGGACGGCTAATTCTCTTCCTTTTATTATTGTTGAATGTGGGGAGTGGAGTGCGCTCTCCTTGGTTCTTCGACCGGATTGGTCAGATATTCCTTTAGGACACCGCAGATTTACTGGAGGTCCGGACCCGTCCCGTCGACCTCGTGGCTCCAGTGTATCAGGTCCGGGTTGCGGTGTCCACGTCCTCATTAATCGGGAAAAGAGAGCGTGAGTACATCCCCGGGAGTCCTATTTAAAGGCTTGGATCATCTGCGGGTTCACCCAACCCCCTCAGTCAATACGCCGGATTGTGGACGGAACTGTCAGTATTTTGAACGTGATTCGTCAATTTCAAACTGACAGCCCGCCCGTCATATTTGAGTTCCGCGCCATTTCTCGGTATTCGCACATGCGCCCTCAATCCTGCCTGGTTCGTCCTTACTGTGCATAGAGCGCTCCGACCGCGCTCGGAGCGCCGCGTCGTGATCCATCGGGTCTTTCCGCCTTCACTCGGTTGATCACCAAGGCAGGTGAGGTTGTGTTTAGCAGAGATGAGTTGGGAGATTGCGCATGCCGTGTATTTAATTTTCGACGATTTGTCTCAAAGCCCCCTTCGGGCCTTGCTTGTTTTGGAACTAAAAAGCAATATATATTTGTTCGGTTGATAAAACAGAAATCGTATCTATTAGGTTTGCTACAACGCCCTCTTCGACCATTGGATTGTTGGAACTAAAATGCAATATCCAGTCGATCGGTCGATAAGTAGAACGAGCAGAATTAAATATTTCAGGATTGGTAAAGAGGGTCGCTTCGGTACGGTCGGTATGTAACGAAGATAACTATCCCAGCAATCGGAATTGTATTGAAATGTATTGACTTGGATCAATTTTTCGCTTTTGAATAAACTATTTGAAATTTTCGAATACATTCGAATCCAAAAATACTTCACTATTATTTTAATAAAAAAAATATGAATCCAAATGAACCCAAATGAATACATAAATAATATCGTTGTCGAAACTACTAAAAATACGAATACAATTTAATGCATGATCGTGACTGGAAATATGTTGTATTAATACATATGAATGCAGATGAATCCATTTATAATTGACTCGAAAAAGGCAAAAGTCGTGAATCCATCTGAATACAAATGAAGATGAAATGATAATCTTTTAATACAATGAATCCATAAATAATAACAGTTAATTACCAGAATTAATGAATCCATTCCAATACATGACTGAACAAAATAATGCCTGTTTTAATTCAAATGAATCTAAAATAAATCAATACAAAAATTAAAGTATGGTGAATTCATTTGAATACAAATTCTTAACGATTCTTCATTTTAATACAAATGAATCTATAAAAAAAATAACTTCCGCTTTGAAGTGAAAAAATATATTAAAATTATGTTCATTTCATGATTATTCATTTCAATTCCAAAAAAGTTATTTTCAAAAATAAAAGCCACAAATGACTTTTCATTCAAAATTTTGAATGTGGATTGTTTATTTTAAACTAATTTCCAATTACATTTAGCAGTGCTCTGTTGGAAATGATACACTTTATTTAAGCGTTCAATACACAAGAGTCCAAAAAGTGCTGTACATTTAAATGAAATGTATTTGTGCACTTATTGGACACCTAACTGACACTTAACAGCGAAGTGGAACCAAAGTGTGAATTTGGACAATTGAGCGTCCTGTATAGATGTTCGGGTAAACTTTTTTTAAGTGTAATAAAAGGGTTCATTTGTTGATAACCAGTTGACAATTATTTCGTTATGACGTTATGGAAGACTATTTCGTTAGGGAAGACATTATTTCGCTGAAAAGTAAAAAAAAATTTTTTACTTCAATTCGTTCAAAAACAACAAGTTATGAATATTTTATAATGAAACTTACATTAAGAGTAAAACTTTTTTATACAAATATTTATGATACCTCAATGAACATTTTCTTCACTGAAAATTTTCGTTTACTGAAAAACTTCCCGCGAAATTAAGTTCTTGAACATTGCAAATCATAACTTTAAAAAAAATAGTTTGCTTTCAGTCAACGTTTGTTGTCTTTAGAATAGTTTAAGCTACATTTGTGGTAAATTTCATTAAAAAATAAACATAACCTCGTGTTTTTGAAGAAATGTAAAAATTTAATTAAAATCATGTTCTCTAAAAAAGGAGATATCAACTTTTTGTTATAGCAGATATTTTTAAATATAACGTGCTGACTATTAAAACTTGTTTTTGGAACATCGATTTTTCAGGCATCAGGGGCCAACTGAAATGCCTGTAAAGATTTTGTCTGGCTTTACTTTCCGGCGGCTCACGAAAGTGTTAAAAAATAGTTATTACTTAACTCTGTGAAGGCATACATTCTTCAATACGCGGAATACATATGAACATAATTGATCTTAGATATTCAACATTTTGAATGGTGGGTCTAAAATGGCTGCCCAGATCTAAAAAGTTATTTTATGGAGATGAGATTGAATTCTCGGAGGTTTTCGAGGTTGGCGATTTAAAAAAACTATCCACATAATACCAAAATTTAAGGCTAATTCAATATGGCTGTACGGAGTGTATAAAACTTAATATATATTGGAGCGTGTTGGAGTACGACCTCGAATTGTCAAAACTTCGATATTCGCGAAAATCAAACTGGAGAATTGAAATTTAATGAGTTACTTTATCCCAATGAAATTGGAGGAGTCCTTGATCCAAGATTACGAATGAAGCCACCTATATTTAAAATTCAAAATGACGTTTCCATAATAACAGAGAAAATTCTAAAATATTATAAGTATTATGGTTTTTCGGATCATTGCTTACGAATCAAGTATCGATATTTAAAATTCAAAACTAACGATCTACTATTCAGGACTAAATTCGTAAAACTCATATTGTGTGTCACATAACACCTCACCTTTTGTTACACAAATTCGGTTACTCATTGAGTTCAATCAAAAATTGTTTTAAATATTTACATCACATCACATTGAATATTAGACGTCGATACAATAATAAAACCTATGAGCCAGTGTCATATTAAATAATCTTTAAAAAACTCATATTTCTTCAAAAATCGATTTCAGGCTGTATTAAGGTAAGGGTCCGGGCACAAAGTCAGCTATATAAAATAGTCTTTAAAAAAATATCAAAAACTTTTTCTTTAGTAATTTTTGTAGAGAAATTCAATGATCTATTTTGACAAAATTTTCTTTCCATTTTTACATTAATTTAGCGAATTTTAATAACCTGTTTAAAAAAAAAGAAAATTTTGTTTTCACACTAAATTTTGTAAATGTCTGAGTCACAAAAATTGTTTCTTTAGTAATTTTTTTTTGTGAAACGCTGTGGTACTAAAATAGTAAATAATGTAAATTTTTTTACCCATAACAAATTTATTTTACCTACACAAGTTCTTTTTTTCGAAAAAAATCGAATTTTTTCAAATTCATCCGTATTTCTTTAGAAAAAGTGTTTTTATTAATTTTTTTTAATCTTTAAAGTAATGTAAAAAAATGTAATAGCATTTTTTCTAAAAAAAAAAACATTTTTTCAATCTATATTTATCTATACTTCTTATTCTAGCAGAACTGAATTCATCGTCAAAAATTAGTAAAGAAATAATTTTTTATGTGTGTATTTCATGCAGCTGGTTTTGTGCCATTATGCCAATATTCAAAAATGTTTTTGCTGTACCATATTTTCGGGGGAAAAAATGTATAATTCAAAATGCAATAACTCAGCTTTAAAACATTATTTCATATTTAACGGGGACGTATTTTATCCATAAGTCCATTATTTTAGGATGTTTTTGAACAGAGTTGTGCTGAGAAAAATATAAAGTTTAAAAAAATATTTGGTTTTTGCAGCAAAAATTGACAGATCTCCAATCTGTTATAACTCTGTACAAAATGTTTTCTCTTAATCACTAAACGATAGCTTCACGCGAAAATTATCTGGAAGAAAATATCTAGACTGTAAAATTTAAATATGGAAACATACGAAAAGCAGCGTTTATCCATTTAACCCCAATATTAAATTTGATCGTTGTTTTCGGAATTGACGATATTAATTGCCAGCCAGGGTTGGTTTCACTTATTAGTAAACTAAGGGACAACTTTTGACTAAGCTTTATCGAAAAATTCTACATTTTAGGGTCACCTTACTTTACATGATGAGGAAAAATATCGTTTTAAAATTTTGATGTACATTTGTTTAATACAAACCCATCTTCAAATTCTAAAAAATTGTATAAAAAATGTTCAATATGTTGCCTTAATAGCAGTATGTAGTCGAAATTATGGTTATAGACTGGTTCACAATAAAAATTTTAAAATTATTGGATTGATCCTGTGGTCATAGTTAATTATGTAATTTAAAATTAAAAATGAACCTTTTTTTAAATCTTTAACAACCATACGAAAAACCGAAAGAACATTACTTACCTGGTAAATTTATATTCATAGTCGTACGTTGCAGCTTAAGTTCTCATTTGCGCTCGATCGTAAATTTTTGTCAGAGTACCAGCTTGATCATGAACTTAGAGCGGCTAAGCGACAACGAAAAAATACGTTACAAACGTACTTGTGTACAAACGTCCAGGTTCAAAAACACTAGCATATTCCCGTCCTAAGTTCATGCCCATGTGGTGCTGGTGCTCTATTTCTGTAAGTGGGAAATCAAGCATCAATGCGAACTTCAGCTGTAACTTACGACTATGAATCCGGGTCTCAGACCAATTTCGTTAGCTTTGTGACTACTCAATTTATTAGCCAAATTAATATATGATAAACAGACCGAGCGATATCAACAGAAATTTTGGACAAAGTTTTTTGTATGACTTTGATAGGGGACATAATTACAATTCTAATGGAAATTAACAATAAATAGACGTTATCAGGTGTTACATCACATTTTACGAAAATTGTAGTTTGTAAAAAATCACAGCCTCTCAGGACCATTTTTTGGAAGCTGGCAAGTGTTTACTTGAAGAATTTTTGCGCTACAACAAGAATGGTGTAAGCCATCATATCCTTACAGCATATATTACATAAAGGATGCATTGCGTGTAGCCGCTGTAAAGAGAGAGAGAGAGAGAGAGAGAGAGAGAGAGAGAGAGAGAGAGAGAGAGAGTTCAAAGAAAAAGTTCAAAAATTTCTGTCGCTACAGACCGGTTTGAAACTGACGTGGTGGTTAGAAAATAATAAACTTGCCTCATCTTCATCATTTGGAGTTTGGAAAAATAAATCTTGCTCCGAGAGTGGAGTGAATATGCCAATTAATGGACGGCACCCAATGAATGGACGATTTGCCATGCATCTCTATTCATTATGAATATGCGGTGCATAAAGTCTATGAAATACATGTTTTTGTTTGCTTTGAACATTCAGAATAATGTCTGTACTATTATTAACCTTCCAGTATTTATTATTTTGTAGAAACAAATTGAAGGATTGCAGGTGTCCAAAACTGGTGCGGAAAACGTGCCATTTGATTTAACTAGTCCATTTATTGGGGTTTTGTGTATTATTGTACAAAATTACAAATTTAAGGTTAATAACTAAATAAACTCAAGTTTTTCACTATATACCAATAAAAAGTATAAAGTCTAAGAATTCTAATAGTGGTGGCATACATAAATTCTATAACAAAAATTAAAAATTTCCGATCGATCAAAGCGTAAAAATTCCTTAACCGTCCATTCAATGGCATATTCATCCTATATACATTTTAATTATAAGCAAACTTCCTTAATTTACTGAGATTGTGCTGATCTTTATGTATAATGCATGTTATACAATAAGAATACCTAAATTGACCAACCTGTAGAAGGTAAACTTTGAAAGAGAAAAGTGATGTGGATGGTTGAGTGGAAAGGAATAGGGCGCGGGGGTTATGACACACCCTTACCACTTAATTTATTTAATTTCAGCTTTAATTAATATAATTGTGGCTTTTTTCCTTGTTGTTTGAAGGTGTGATCATCTGAAGGAAAGGCTTCAAAATGAAACTCACGATTTGATCGGCCAAAACAAATACTTTCACATTTATTCCGATCAGTGCGGTGACGACCCGATCTCGATCCGAAATTATACCGAACTTAACTTCACTTACTTCACTAACTTTCGTTACTCAACGTACTAAACCCTCCCGAAGTCGATCTTTACTTATTCCGCAGTTCCATACTTCGACTTTACCCGTTTCGATCGTTTAAATAAACTGAATCTCTCGAGTAAAAATTGATATTGTAATATTCAAATTATCGGTATCGTCACCATTCGAAGGGCCTTTACAGATATATACCTAATAGGTCACCTTCATTTTTAGAAGTACCCCCCATTAGGGTTCGCAGTGTCGTGGGGAAAACCACCTTTGTGGAAAAAACCCACGCCGGGTACCGCAGATTATAATACATCGCATTCTGTCCGTAACATAAGCGATTGTGGAAAATCTTCAAAAGATACTCAGGAAAGTCTGCACTCCTCCGCGTGTGAGACTCTTAATCACCAACAACCACACACTTTATCTTGAATGCATATTTTTACAAAATTCTCTTGGATCAATTCTTGCCTTAATACACGATGCCTGCTACATTTTTCATTTTATACTATGGGTTTATCCGATATTGGCGCTCGCTTCTTCTAACACGTTTTATTTATTTATCATCTAATCTTCACTTGCTTATCGGAGGTTACACTACTTGTCACCGGGGTGTTCTGCCAAGCATGGGAGATATAATTGTGAAGATAAAAGGAAATTGAAGAGAATATGATGACACTCTCTAAATTTCCTGGAGTGAAATATTCACTCTAATTCTGGAGTGAGGCTTATGTTCACTCTAACTGGAGTGATAATTCACTCTTTAGGAGTGAGGTCCGTCACTATAAATGAAAGAGTGAACAAATTCACTTCGAAAATTAAAGTGAATATTCACTCCAAGTTTAGGGTGAGATATCACTATAAAAAGAGTGATATTTCCCTCTATTTTCAGCGAAGTAATGTTCAAGAAATTGACATTTTCTTCTCTAGAATTTTTTTCACGAGATAACGACTTTTAGAATTTGATTCTGTATCGTTAAAAAAAGAAGCTTTTCGTTGATCGTTTCAAAATATTGGTTAACCTAGCCCAATTTGGAGAGTAAATAATAAATACATATATGTAATTGTTACTATACTGCGTGTAATATTTATAAGATTTACACATAACCTTACTGACAAACATAATGGACAACGTATTGCTTGAGATATCCAGACAAAAATTACCACCGGTAAGTATAGTAAATAATCTGTGACTAAGAGTCAACATTTATAATTCATGTTTTCTTTTTACAAAAAAATTTTTAATTCTTAATCTTATATTGCATTACTTTAAAATGATTATTTATATATAGCTATATATAATATATTAACGTGTTTTTCAGGTCTATTATTATTAGTATGTATAGAAAACGGAATAGGCAGAAATAGTAACGATTTGCTCTCTGACTATATATACCTATATAAGTCGGCGTGATGGTCGTGCGGGCTAAGGCGTCAGTCTTAGAACTGAACGTCGCGAAGGTCCCGAGTTCGAATCCCCGTCCGTGCAATTTTCTCTGCTTATGTCCAGTGTGGAATAACCGGGGAACTTTGCTGGGCGAAGGTTCGAATTTGGGACCGCTGCCGACCCCCGTCGGCAGTTATCGGTACCGTCAGCGTCTTATCCGCGGACGGTACGTCGTGGGTCATATCTCGGATAAAGATGGGATAAGCCCCGCGTCGTACTCGCTAAGGCACAGACCGCCGAATCTGCTGGTGGTACCGATATTGGGGAGGGGGGGGGGGGGGGTTGTTTTGTACTGTTCCGTCTTGTATAATGTTTATGTGTTGTCCCTCCTATCCCTCTCCACCCGAGAGCCGACCCGTGAATAGACATCTAAGTCATTAAAGCGGGGGACAATTCCAAATCCTTTATCCTTTTTTATATATACCTATATATATATATATATTCATAGTACTTAGGATCTAACAATTTTACAGAGTGACTTTTTACTCCAATTAAAGTGAATTTTATTTTTAATGGCAATGACCTCACACTCCAATTTAATGTTTTTTCACTTCAATTGAAGTGACATTTTACTCCTAGTATATAACAGTGACTTCCCTCTCCAATTAAACTGACTCTTCGCTCCAACTATAGTGACATTTCACACCAAATTGAAGTCTTCATTCGCACCAAGTGAAGTGAACTTCCACTCCAATGGAAGTGAGCTTTCACTCCAATTCGAGTAATAACTTCACTTTAATGTGAGTGAATAATTCACTTTATCATTGGAGTGCAAAATTCGCTCTTACGGAGAGTGAGAATTCACTCCAAGGGTAGTGGCTCGTTTTTCACTCTTCTTTAGAGTGAAATTTCACTCCAAGAAATTTAGAGAGCAAGTGTGAAGGATGATGTCCAAGCCTGAACAAAGAAGGGAAAAAAGTATAAAAAAACAATATATAAGAGGTGAGATGAAGGGAAATAGAGGTGATACGGAGAGGGAAGAAATAAAAGAAGAAATTCAAACATCAATTTCAAAGAAGAACTATGTAGGAAAAGGGGAATTAGAATGGGTACTGCAGCGGGATAAAGAAAAGAGAATTGGATGAATACTCTAATTGAGAGAAAAAAAAACTTGAGCACAGATGTAGAAGGTTATATAGATGAAACTAATATGAATAAGTATAGGAAATGTACAAGAGAAAGGGCGAGTAGGGAGATGTGCGAACAAATTGAGCAACAGGTATGCTAATTTATGAATATGGATTGGAGAAGAATACAGGACATGAGATAGTAAATACAGATGGAAGAGTGGGAAACGCACAGCACATTAAATGAAGCATTCCATAGTCTGGAGAAAGAGGTATCTGAAGAGATGATGAGAAAAAGAGAAATCCAAGATCGTAGTACTGGCATCCGTGCTTGTGTGTTTATTAAAGAGGAGAGGGAGACTAAACGGAGAAAAATAGAGGAAGAAGACAAGAAAGTGCAGTAGCAACAGAGGCAGAAAAGTATGAGTTGACTAAACGAAAATGAAACTAAGGATGTAGGAATAGATGAATAAAGTAGAAAAAGTATATAGAAGCAAAAGTCACGTGCAGAAATGTACGAATAAGCAGTTAGAGTTTAGAGGGAAAGGAAAACGGTTAGTTAGACATTATAGAAAAACATTCAGTACTACAAGCTATAGAAAATTGGTGGAAGGGTAGGATTGTTGATATATATGTGTATACCTCGATCGAGTTTACCATACACGTCACGACTAAAATCACTATGACACTCGCGATAACACCATAATTCCTTCGACACTCGCGGTAACACCATAAACACACTACGACACTCGCGGTAACACCATAATCACACTACGACACTCGCGGGAACACCACAATCACTTGCGCAGTCGCAAATTTCTGTCTATTAATACATAGCACTTTCATCGCTTAATGTTTAAGTGTTCATGACAATATTTACTTTTCTGCCTTTTTTCTTCATATGACTTTTGCTGGCTTGCCTCCTAGCGTTGCGTATTATCGCTTTAGCAAACCTTTTTATTTATTTATTCTCGTAAATTGTCTTTCGTTATAGTCTTAATCGTTTGCTGTTTATGTAAATAATGTAGTTCGTCATTGTAAAATTGCCCTCAAATAATAATTAATTGTAAATTTCCTTTCGAACATATGTTTTTTTGACGAAAATAGGGCGTCGGTAAGAGCGAATTTGATCAAAGTTGCTTGTCGGTATTTAGCTTCCCCTTAAGCAACAATTTTTTTCATGTCTATTGAATCATAACAATATTAATTAGGAACTAGATGCAACGAATCCATGTAAGAATTATTTTAATAATTTAATGCAAACTATACCAATTTTTTGTAATGAAAAACGAAAGAACTAGACAACAATTACAAATTTTTCCGTTTATGATTTAGTACTGAAATAGTGCAATTTTTTTTTAAACGATGATTTTGAATCCGATGCTTTTCACACTTCAAAACGGCGAATCGAAATTTGTCGAAAAAAGGTACTCGACCGAGATGAAATTGGTATATAATTTAAATTGTCGAATGCAAGATTTGTTTGTCAGAGACTAGAAATTGCTTCCATCAATACTATCATTTGGAAAACATATGGGTAATTCTCCTGAAAGGGACCCCGAAATGCGTCACCATCGCTATTTCCAAGATTCGCAATGAAATTCCAATATAACGTATATTTTTTTGCAATTTTGAATAAATTAATTCTTAAACTAGAATATATTAGCTAACTTTTGACGTATATAGAGAAAATTTAATACGTCATTTTCATAGCTAAACACGCGTTTGCAAAGTCGTCGCATATTTTTCATAAAAATTGCATTTCATTGTAATTATTCATTATAACGTACAAAAACAATGCAAATGATTTTTTAAAATGCATGAAAAATAACTTTAAGCTATACTACTTATATTGTATAAGGCCAATTAAGTGTAAATTTTTTTTTTAATTTTATATAATTACTCAAACATTATCATTTTTTGCGAGTAAAAATTCGGGTGATCTCCGAAGCCATCTATTTTTAACAATAAATATGTATTAACATACTAAAATCGAATCCTACGGCCTTAAAATTTAAGTACTAATTAGTCTTAAAATGGTGTTAGAAGAATTTTTCGTTACAGCATTCGATTTTTATCTAAAATCTAATAATATGTCGATTTGTGATTTCCGAAGCTTGGTGATCTACGAAGCCATTTTCGGCAACCGCATACAATATTCATTTACCTGTATTTTTATAATTAATCATTCAAAATATTTTAAAAAATGTTACTGTAAACATATACGGGAGTTATAAATCGTTTAAACGTATATTATTTATACTATAGATATAATTATAAATAACAATATGTCCAGAAAATACCTATTTAGTTGTAGGCATATTCGCTAAACTTTTAATGTTTCCTTCCCTCAGATAAACTCGAAATTTGTTACTCATAAGTTTTTGGGGTCACTGATTACGAATCCGTTGTCAGATTTTTGATATTAAAAATTTGAAGTTTAAATACATTTAATCGTGTTATTGAATTTGTTAATATGAGGAATAACTAAGGTGTTAGAAAAATGGTTTGATTTACTATTTGGAATATTATTTGGGTACTAGTATCATTTATTATTTTATGTAACTCTGTACGATTTCCGCGTTTTATCGTGCACGATTTGCGTAAACTAAGTAGCGCTTTATCGTACACGATGAAAAGAGTACAATAAAGTGCCTTAAAACGTACTAGTACAATAAAGTGCCCGTATACGTACTCTATTCAAGCTACAGCGTCGAATAAACGTATGCTAACGATGCGTCTACATGACGTATACGTTGCGTATGCGTATACGACCATTCGTCGCCAAGCGTCGTATACGATAGTCGGATACGATGACCATTCCTACGTATACCAGACGTAGGGCGTGCATGTTCTAACCTGTTTGAAAATGCCGGAATATATATAAAAAGTGAACGTCCGAATTTAACTTTACAGAATGTAGTACATGGGTTTTGTTTCAATTTTAAAAATTGCATTTCAATGGGACAATTCCAATTTAATCTGAGAATACTTGGAAAATACCCTTTTCGTTATTCGCCGTCAGTCTGCATGCGCCCGTACGGGTGAGACAAATTGTCCATCGGGGGGCTGCGCCCCCCGAAACCCTTTGCTACCCCCCCCAAACCCGCACCTCTAGCCTTACCATCCCTCTTTCAACCATTCTCTAAAATGAATTTTTGGAAACTTGGAAATCGTATCTTCGTTACATAAAGTATCGTATGCAACGTGGAGGCAAGGTCTTTGTACGCCTCGCAGATTCGTATACGAAACTTCCGCTTGGCGTATAAAGACCAACTTAGCCTCCATGTTACATAATGTACTATTAATTCTATTTTTAATTATATCTGTGATAAACCTTGTCTCATATCCATTTTTAATAAAAAATCTTTAACAAATTTTAAGTTTCTTCCATGACATTTTTCATCAGCTAATAATAATATTGCCTTATCAACTAACACAGTTAGTATTCCTCGTTTAACATGATTTGGATGATTCGAATTAAAATTCAATTACCTCTCAGAACAAGTGGGTTTTCTACACCAATCTTTAATGGTCTTGTTACCCTCTCTTATGATGTTTATATCAAGAAGTGGCAGACTACTCTCATTTTCAAGTTCAAACGTAAACTGTAATTCCGGATGGTATTTATTAAGGTAATCATTCTTAACGTCATTTTTAAGATAAATTGCAAAAATATCTTTAACATACCGTTTGTAAAATAATAGTTTAATATTAATTTTATTCAAAATGTATTTTTTGCAATCAATCATAATAATGTTCGCCAATGTAGGAGATAAAGGCGAACGCATTGGAGTGCCTCTATTTTGTTTGTAAATAGAATTGTTAAAAATAAGCGTAGTTAAGTTTAGGATAACAGAAACCAATTTTATGATCTAAACAACCGGTATTTTTGTATGTTTTTTATTTTCCTCCGTTTTTCTTTTCAAACCAGCAATGATTAGCTCATGTGGAATGTTGGTAAATAAATTTATAACATCTAAAGACATCAAAATGTGGTCGTTTGGTACATTCAGATCTTTGACTTCTTTAAATATAGTGTCCATGAATTTGTTTATTGTCTTAAATGACAAATATTAGAATATTAATCGGCATTAATAAAGCACACATTTGACTGTACAGATTTTGTGAATTTATTTTCTCTAATATCTCGTGAGTAATTTAATACCAAAAAGAATAAAATTGCTAAACAGATTTGTAAAGAATAGATATTTTTACCAGTTTAATGCCCTGCGGCTTAGCATAGTTTAATCTAAAGACCTATCTGTTTTATGCGAATTTCATTTGTGTCGAGTGTTTTACTTATTAAACGGTAAAAAGGGAAAAATTGAATGAGTAATGCCAAAAAATGGAATTTTGATAATTCGCTGTATGCCGAGAACACTACTTTTTAACTAAATTGTTATACAACCTAAAATTTATTTTTTAAATTTCTGTAGATGTACTAGAGATATATTTTGAATAAAAGTAAATGTATGGCTAAAAGTTACAATTTAATAATATGTAATTGTTTTTTTTTTTAACGACAATAGAATAATTGGAGAACTAAACAAAAGTATGTTACGGTAGATTGAAGTGTTTGTTAAATACGAAGGGTATATTCATGAATTGACGGTTTCAGCATCCCGTGCATAAACCGTAACCCTATATATATAGTTCTAGTGAGGACCTAGCCAGCATAACTAAGTCACCTTGTCTAAAATAATCCGGCGACCAGAGAGAAAACCTAAATTAAGGTAAAGTTATATTTTTTATGGTATATAGAGTAAGTATTATTTTAGTCGTTACAAAAATTTTCCCAATAAACACAAGTTTTCAATTATATTGCAATAATGTTTTGAATATTTTACTGCCAATTTTTTGAAATTGTTATTACCTGGAAAAATTTTATTCTGACAAAAATTTTACTTATTCTACATACAAAAAAAAATTTAGACAATTCGACTAATTTTCCTAGTCGGGATGTATCTAATGTTAGCAGCGCAAAGTCAGCAGACACGATTGTTACCAGGTGGATAATTTGACGCTATTTTAAGGCTAATTAAGTGCCCTAATCCGACATTTACCGCTTCTATAGTTTCCGTGAAAATCGCTGCGCTGCTAGCTTAATATAAAATTAGCAACGCACATATACTAACTCGCAAAAAAATTATATACATATAAAAAATTGGCCTTTGCAGGATTTTAAGGCTAATTTAAGGCTCTTAAAATATGTAAAGCAAGAATTTAAAAATCAAGCCTTCAAGTAAAAAACAAGACAACCAGAATATCAACGCATAGAGCGCCATGTGGGATATATAAAAACGCATTTCGAGTTATTCGTATTGAAATTTCGATATTGATTCAATATAGGCTTTTAAGGCTCTTCAAATGCTCACGATATGTGCAATAAAATATTTTGCAGCTGTGCTATTTTTTCGCTGAATAAGGCTATGTTCCTACAGAGCCAGCAGCGGAAATTGGGTACATGTAAACTGTTATTAAATATTAAAATTTCGGTATTATTTCGATGCGGGATTTTAAGGCTCTTCAAAGGCTTGCGATTTATGCAATAAAATAGTTCGCGGCTGTGCCATATTTTCGCTAGAGAAGGCTATGTTCCTGCGGAGCCAGCAGCGCAAATTGGGTACATAAATTCTTTCTTTACATATTTTAAGAGCCTTAAATTAACCTTAAAATCCTGCGAAGGCCAATTTTTTATATTAAAGTTAGAAGGCTAACTTTATATTAAGCTATCAGCGCAGCGATTTTCTCGGAACCTATAGAAGTGGTGAATTTCGGATTAGGGCACTTAATTAGCCTTAAAATAACCTTAAGTTATCCACCTGGTAACAATCGTGTCTCCTGACTTTGCGCTACTAACTTTAGAGACGTCTAGTCGGGGCCTTACTACAACTATCGTTCCGGTTTCTACACGGGATACAAACAAATTGATTATCTTGTAAAAATATTCAACAAATTTTTTTTTTTTTGCTTTTTAATAACTTAGAATACACTGTAGCAATGAAATTAACGAAAAACGTTCAAGATAAAATGTCATTGTATTGATTAAGACTAAGCAGCAGGAAACCCAACAAAACGAGTACGGTTGTAAATGAATCTAAGAAAAAACTGTATTTCATCCAAAATATGTCCAAAAACAAATTAAAATCACTTAGTTACTCAACAAATTAGTTAATATCTTTTTTTTATTTTTAAACAAAGCTTTATTTCAGAATTTTGAAATAATAATAATAAAGTTATCGAATTCATGTAAACTCTCAGTCGGTTTTCTGAACGACATTACATACTCAAATAGAAAATTACTCCGCGCACGTCAGGAGACAATGTAACGGGTTAGCGACAAACGAAACGGAAGAAAAATCGAATGTTTATATATCTTTCGACCTTGTACGTCCTTGTCGGCAAGGCGCGAAATCGAATGAAGTAAACTTTTTAATGCATGAATACTGACGAATGCGTATGTGCAATATATCTGTATACATATATACTTACCGTACAAGTAAATTATTACGAAAATTTTCATGAAATTGATCAATTTAAAAATACATGTAAAAAAAGGGATTTAAAATAATACGGGCATTTCAATTTTTAAAAGACATTTGAAAATTTAGTAAAAAGATATAGACATTTTTCACAAAAGTTGCGGCAATTTCGAGAAAAAATGAACGTGATAAATACTTCGTCGAATAAAATGTTATTTTATTTTGTAAAAGTATGCATGCAGAATATAGAAACAATATAAAATTATGAAATAAGGTATGAAATAAATAGATAAAAGGATTATAGGCGGAAAGACATTATTCTACAACATAATATATTTGATATACTTTTAATTATGTAATTTGAATATATACATAAATATTATATATAAATATATACTTATTTTTCTACCTATGGTATTAAATTGTTTAAAACAAAGTACATTACCGACATATGAATACATACAATGTCGTGCATTCCGTCGGTATTTACTGGTGTATAGATTGCGTTTGCATGTAGACTTCTGTTTTACCACTGGACTTCGTTAGTAGTATTCATGAGTATTCACGTCCGAGTGGCGAGAGGTCGCGATTATCAGCGCCTTTTTCACAAATTCAGTTCCCCATAAGGAAGCGCAATCTCTCAACTCATCTCTGGTTTGGGTGAGCAGCTCACCCAAAATGTCGGGCGAAAGGCGAACCCAAAGCGCGGGAAAACTTTTGACCCGAAGGATGGTTAGCTATAGGTATAGCCATGCTTATGAGCCAGTGTTTACACACGTTCATTCTTATATTGAATGACGTAAACTATTGCAAAATACATTTACTAGTATTCATTTAAAATGAATTACATTGATATAAATGAATATTAGTAACAGCTCTTTTTTCAGGATTGTCAAGATCGTATCTACAATATATACATCTATCGTAAAACTTAAATATGGAAACACGATCGTCCACATAAAATTTTACCCTTAATATTCTTTAGTAAATAATAAGCTTGAATGGAGTATAACATTATAAAGTAAAAAAATTAATGAATTACCTGTTTCTCTTTTGTAGATTATTCCTACTCCAACAAAATACACATAAATGTGCAAACTTATGTGTATATTAGCTTAATATATGTAATAATTATATTACTTTTATTTTACAATATGTACATTTAATATAGATAAGAAATATATTCAGAAGTATACATTCAACCAACAAAAACTGCCATTATAACGAACTTTCTGTATAATCATTTGTAGAGTGCACTGATCTATACACATGGATGGGGCACGCATATGTTCGGCGGCCGAAAGCGTGATATAAGACAGGCAATTATCCAATATGGCGGAGAGGGACCGAGGGTGCACGAATAAATCCGAAGCCCGCCAAGCCCGAAGTCCTCACTGGAATGATGGCGCGCTATTCAAAATGATCTTGAAGAGTTTCGTGTACAAAACTTAATAGAAATTGAAAAAAATTGATTAATGTATATAATTGATTTCTCGATTCATGAAATCAACTTTTATTATATAAATAAAAAATTATTAAGACATTTAATAATTGTTTTCTCGAGTTTAAAAAAAAGCCCTTTTCGAAAATAATTATAGAAGTCGTAATTCCTAACTACCAGCTCTTCAATCATTAAAAAAATCTTTTTAAACATGCACCATAGTACAAAAAAATAAAAACCCTATTTTTATTCGATTTATTGTATTTTAAAGATATTCCACTTCATAAAAGGATTGAAGAAATATGTAATTGTATATACTTTAGTAACCTGTCTGGTTTTTTCTCTAGAGAGTATAAAATGATGAGCAAGATGATTGAAAAAAATAAGAAACCCTATTTTAATCAGGTTTATGAAATTTTTTCAATTTTTTTTTTGTTTTCAAAATAATTTTAATTAATATTAGTCTGGGATAATATATTTAAGTGTTTGTACTTGCATAAGTCTCTATATTTATTTGTAATTTAAGGGCTGAGGAAAAGCCGTAAAGGGGTGAAATTCTCCGAAAAAGTTCCATTTTCCACCTCAAAAATGAAAAAGAAACCATTTTAAAATTTTTAAAAACGCCGGGATTCAGATGAAAATCGGTAGTAAGGGGTTTTCGAGATCGCTGATTACGAATCCGATGTCAGTTTTTCAGAAATCAAAATGACGGATACAATATGGCGGACAAAAATGCGAAACTAGAGACTGGAAGGTTATCGTAGTGGCTGATCATTTTATTGTTATTTTTTATGATCAAGCATGCAATTATATAAATTTATTTATATATAAATTGCAATCGTAGACAATTTTGAACTACAGCATTGAAAAGAGCGACCTCGAAATTAGTAGGAAATGTATCTTTGATTTTTTTTAACTTCGATCTTGATACGAAATTCTTTGTTGAAATTGTCGCGAGAAAAGTGTCATTTTTGACGTTAATGGGTTAAGGGGAGGCACCACCGAAATTTTAACTCCATTAAGTAATAATTAAAAAAATTTTAAATATTTTTATTTTGACACTACATCCCGCACAGAAAACAGAATATGTCCGAAGATATATCCAGACATATAAAGTGGAAATTTGTAAGATAGATGTAACATATAGCCGGTTATATCCAAGATATACCTAAATTCCAGATATTTACAGCGGATATATCTGGCATATATCTTGGATAGTGTACTTTTTGCCGAAATATATCCTCACTGAATTAGGATATATACGGCATCTATATTTTTCCGTACGGGATTCGGTGTGTAATAACGTAAAAATGAAAAAAAAAATTTTTCAGCATTTTTGATATTGTAATTATTCGCAGAATTAAAATTTTGCAAAATCCATACACTTATTCCTTGGATAGAGTGTCAGAATCAAAACAAAAAAAGAATTCTCGAAAAATATTAAAATTTGTAGAAGAAGAGGCATTTTTGTACTATTTAAAAACATATTTTCTCTAATCTAGATACTCCAATTTTTCAAAATGTTAAAATTTCGCGAAATCCATACCCTTAATACTTAAAGACAGTCAGTGAAACAAAGCAAACAAAAAATTATCAAGAAGTATTGACATTTGTGGAACAAGAAACATTTTTTGTACTTAAAAAAATATTTTTTTCTTTTGAAAATATCGGGAAAAAAAACATTGAAAAAATTCTTAATTTTCTTTTTTACGATTATGTACATATGTACTTATATACATATAAGGTAAAAAAACTTAGCTTGATTATAAAGTTACATTACTTTATAATATACTTATTGTAAAATACAACCAGTTTTTTAAAACATTTAACTGTATACGATACTTCCCTGTGAGTTTTATTTCCATACTTACCTTTTTCCACTACCATTTACGTTGATATATGACTCAAATTGTCCACGTTTTTTGAAACGAATTCAAATTTACCGCCATGCCTATTCATTTGGGGACAGGTCTCCGATTGGCTTTCACCGTTCATACCCCCCCCCCCTCCCCCACAGAGCTGCCGCCGAAAGCTCAGCACTACACCTTGGATACAGTAGAACCTCACACTAGTGGCACTGTCGGGACCAGCGGTTTTTTGTTTTTCTCACACTAGTGCGATGCGGAGGGGTGGAATGTTTACCCCCTCTCTAGGGACGTATCGTATTTGCGAGCGCATGCGCATCGGCAGATGTGCAAACATGTGCATACATATGTCTACACATTTTCATAACGTTCATAACCAAAAATACTTGTATTTTTCTCGCTTTCGCTGTTGGGATAGAGTCCCTCTAGTAAGAGTTCAGACGTAGCGGTAATCGCTCGTGATTGGTTCCTGTTTTCGGTCGCCATGTTTGGATTAAATGTAAGTGTGAGTGTGTATATGAATGGATTCATTTCGACGTTGCTGGAGGAGGCGTTAGCAGGCTGTCTGGTGTTGTGAAGAGCGGTGTTGACCGCCGAACAGTTCGGACATATAGACTACCCTACTAACATAGAATTTTGAAAAATACAACGGAACACAAGAGTTTTCTGTATTCCAATTGCAAATAAAGCAGGAGCGACTAATTTCAATCAAGAATTTTCTGGGCTAGGAAACTGCCACTCAGAAGAAAAATACTCCACAGGATTTTTAAGACGCCACAAACAAAGGCGGGTAAGTGGTAAACGTTCTCCAAGCATTGTCGATTCGTCAGACAGAGAAAAGTGAGTTTTTTTTTATTTTTTGCACTCTCTACAAATCTATTTTCAATAAGAACCATCGTTTTAAGAGGTCCCAATTTTAAGCCTTCAGCAATCTTGGATATCTAGTCAAATAATAGAACCGTTTTATCGAGAAATTATATATAAATTGACTCTGGAATTTTAGAAAACAAAACCTATTATAATTTTGCAATATTCTTCTGTTAATAAAATAGTGCATAATTTTCTATATCTTCCAAATATAATTTTGAAAGATATAGATACTAAACGGTTAGTCATTTCAAATAAGTGAATATAAGAACAAGTGTGTTTATAAATAGTAAGGCATAAGATTTAATCCAGTGGAATCAAAACAAATAGTTACTCAGTCGAAGGTTATATACAATTGAACTGTCGTTTTCGACAAACATGCAAACTTGTAAATAACAGAACCGAGGAATATTGAAGCGAAAGCTTAGATATAAACCATACAAACAATAATATTTAACTTTATACGAAATTTTCTTTAATTTATCGTTTCCCTAGTTTCATTGTAATTAATCGTTGATACCTTATATTATATGGAATCCATAGGACCAAAATTAACTCTACCTAAAGAGAAAGCAGATCTAGGCACTGAAAATTATAAAAAAGTGCCAAATAAAGTTACGACTAACACCAAGTATAACTTCGACAAGGTTAAGAAATTAATGGAATATAGATTCTTAGAAAGCTCTGAACAACCTTATATTATTCACATCGAAACATTTGATAAAGGTTCAGAATTGGGAAACTTTAACCCAGTAGCTTTCGCAATTAAGTTAACCAAGGCAGGTATCAATTTCGACAGATTATTAAGAATTAATGATGCCAAGGTTCAACTATCCTTCATTAACATTTCAGACGCGAATGATTTATTAAATAATTTCTCCAAATTACCAGCAAATTGGAATCCGTATATCCCACAGCATAAAATTTTTAGGCTAGGTATTATACAAGGCTTTGACATTTCACTTACGGAGGAGGAAATTCATAATGGTCTAGAAAAGGAGTGGGCTGGTAAAATAACATTCGAAAGAATTTACAAAAAACACTTCGAACAGAGCAATCCAGACCTAAACCCAACCCCTTCGATCAAACTGTTAGTCAAAGGCAATATTTTACCGAAAAAATTGATTATTTGGAAAACCGAATTTGAAATTTCCCCATATTTTTTACCTGTCTTACAATGCAAAAAATGCTACAGATTCGGTCATCAGGAAACTAAATGTAAAAGAAAATCACCAATCTGTGTTAAATGTGGCTCCGAAAATCATTTAGTAAATTCATGCAATAATGTCTCTAGATGTGTTAACTGTAGCAACTCATCTGAAGTTGAACCTCACAAAGTGGGACATTTTGCAAATGATAAAAGTAGATGTTATATTTATAAAGAGCAACTATTAATTAAACAAGTAATAGCAGAAAAAAAACATCACCTATAAAGAAGCTTTACAAGAAATTAAAAATTTAAAACAAGTCCCGACTAATAAAACCACATTTAAACAAATAAAACCTATCTGTTTGAATAGTGATTCAAGCTCAGATGAAAATATATCCGTGCATGATTCTACTGGAACTAATAACAAAAAAAGAAAACACACCATTGACAATTTTGATAGCGACTCCAATGACATTAACTTTTCAGAAGAGGAAAGCAACTACGACTGCTTGATGCCAATATATAAATCAAAACAGCCATATAATCAGACCGATTTGATTAGTATTCTACAATCAAACAATGCTAATAATGCAATGTAATCGATAAACCTAATGCAGGGAATCTCTTCTACTCAGCACTAACCAAGGGGTATCCAGATCATCAATTAATTTTTACGGACGCGTCCAAAAAATTAACTACCTATACAACCTCCGCAGCCTTTCTGCACGAAAATGTACTCTACTGACAATGTATTCTTAACGATAATGTTTTAATTTAAAGTCGTAATATCTTTAACGACAAGTTAAGCATTCTTACTGAAAATATTAGGGGGATCCGATTAATGTATTTTCTTTAAACCAATTAATTGGTCTCATTATTCCGCGCACAAAAGTATTAAGGTTATGATTACTGAAAACTAAATAATATTTTACAAGATATTCTACATTTTGTGTCAAAAAATTGTTAACTTCAAACCTTTATAACTCAAAAAGTACTTAATAAAAAAATATCTTATTACAGTGTTTTGGAAAGCTCTCGAGATAAGCTATAAGAATATGCAATAAAATGTAGGGGGTTCTATTTAAAAAAATAAGATTGACCTTGAAATGACCTTGAAGGACATGGGCAAGGTCAAAGTCAAGGTCATCATCTTACTCTCCGCTTGAAACCATACAACTTTGCTATTGGACATTTTCTCCTAAGTGCATTCTAACTGAAGATATTAGGGGGGTCCGATACTTTTCGATGACCCTGTATAATTTATCACAGTATATATACGTATTTAGATACGTGTATATATCTCTTTAATAATGTATATGGGTGATTGTAAGGAAAGTGGCCTTTTTTTTTGTCCTGGATTTTATTTTTGAATTCATGGTAGAACTTTCTGAATAATCATTGTTTACGGGAAACAATTTTTAATACAGGTATATTTCTATTGGTACTTATAGGAAATTATCAAATAGCATATATTAATTTCATAATAACATTAGAAAATTGATAAAAATGCCACGGGTCTGACCTATTTTGGGGACGCACCACGGCTCTGACATTTCATCAGTTTTGTGTAGTTTTAACGAAATTAATACCCATTTTTTTACCCTTTTTTATACAAATTTATAGAAATAAATTATACCAACCGATACAACAACATAAGTTCTTGTAAAGAAGGATTACTCAGAAAATATACAATAAAATTGTTCAGAGCGAATAAAGACCACTTGCCTTACAATCACCCATATATGTACATTGTATGTACATAATAATTAATAATGTATATGTACATAATAATAAAATATACGTACTCATAATCAGTGTCATCACTGGATTTTTTGTTCTCTGTATCATTATTGCCCCTTTTCCCAGGGATTTGTTAATTATGTCTTAATGATCTTGCGGATATTAGGTGTTGCAAATGATTCACCACAATCTGCTCTATTTATCATTTCTAACCTTCCTCTCATCCGTCCTTCAGTTTTTAAACCCTTACTCAACAAGAAGTAATAAACCCGTTTGGAAGTAATCTAGCAAATAGTATGGGAAACGCTCATACGCCAGACTTATCCCATGTACCTTGATCCAAACAAGGGGCATACAACACCCATATCATAGCCATACTCTTCCCAATACTTAGCCGTACTCTTTCCAATACTCAAGCCATACTGATGCCGTACCGAAAATTTCCACGCGGGTTCGCATCAGCTATAAATACATCCCCTAGTTAGAATAAATAAATCATTGTAAAAGCTTATGAATAATAACTCATCAGATAATTAATACAAATCCATTTATTATATAAGTCCTTATAAACGAGTACATAGAAGGGTTGATTACAAAGACAATTTGTATACATTTCACTTACAAGATACACATTCGTATAAATTATAAATACGTAAAACCAATTTGCTATCGTTGCTTGTAAAAGGCTTCATTTTTGGAGATATTTCTTTGTAGCTTTTAAAGAGCTCAAGACTGAATTATAAAAGCAATAAGCGCCTGATCTGACATGTTCCATGGTCCAAAAGTGCGTATCTCGTTTGCAGGAGTAATTGTAAAGTTGAGTAGGGGGAATCCAGTATTATTAATTATGGTCAATTCGGCCGGCACCTGCAGTTACCAATAATTCAACGAGGTCCGTGTCTGCTAAATAAGCAGCATTGTGCAGCAACTCTGTCATAAAATCCTTGTATCGTCGATGTTGACAAAATGTTTTTAATAGGTCGACATTTCCCTGATCCAGAGCAGCATCGAGAATGTCATCCACATTGTCACTGACAGCACCGGCTTGCAACAAGAGTTTAACAATCGCATCGTTATTATTCTGAAATGCGTTTTCTAAAGGACTACAATCGCCGTCGTAAATTGCATTTACGCTGCAGCCGCACTTCACTAAAATTCTAGCAACGTCAGTCAAGTTATGTGAAATAGCGTAATTTAAAAGCGTTTCGCGTTTTGAATTAATTGTATTTGCGTTAAATCCAGCTTTTAAAAGTCGTTCACAGAGTCGATCACCATTGGGCAGATGGGCTACCATTTCGAAAATTGGATACCAACTTTTGTTAATAGCCGAAAAGTCCACATTGATAGATAAGAGCAGGTTTACTGTTGCCTCGTCATTGTCTTTGATTGCACGAAAGAGTGGTTGTAAAAGTATGTCAGGTAGCGCTCCATTTTCAAAAATGGACTTTAACATTTTCCTATTTTCCGGCTTATAAATGCCGCTTGTATCCGCTCCCATTCGCATAAGATATCGAATGACATTTTTGTTATTATTTTTAAAAGCTAACGACAAGGCAGTCCTCCCTTTTCGGTCTTGAATGTCGATATCGCACCCACATTCAACAAGCATCTCTATTATATCTATGTTATCTACTTCAACTGCATAATGTAGGCAACTTTTGCCGCCTTTCACGCGAGCATTAAAATCTGCATTTAATGATAGCAGATGCAATGCTACTTCGAAATATTGCTTGATAATTGCAAGATGCAATGGGCTGAAACCATTTTCATCTTGGTCATTGATATTGGCTCCTTCCTCATGCAAAATGTTAATTAATTTAATCGCTTGTTCTTCAAAGTTTTGCGACCCTTTCTTTGATAAAATTGCCGTTTGAAGTATCATAGGAAGCTCATTTCCAGACCCATTCACTTTAGCACCATTTGCGACTAGAAATCGTATCAGTTGTATGTTCCCCTCATATACTGCCTGGTGAAGCTTAAACTGTAACGCTGCTTTCAAATCGGCGCTCGTTTTTTTATCAGAACGAATGACCTGCATCATTGCGGTCCACTTTTGTTCAACGGCATGTTTCAATGCTTCTTTTGTATTCCCTAAAGTAGCACCCCGTGACAGTAAAAACTCTACCATATCAACTCTATTGTTGAGTAGGGCTATACAGAGCGGTGTATTGGCGTTTCCATCGACTATACTCGTATCACATTTGTGATTTAATAGTATTTCTGCAATGTCGATGTCTCCGGATGCTGCAGCTAAATGAAGTGGCGTTTCTCCATTCACATTGACGCTGTTAACGTCGGCTTCTAAAGTAATTAATTTTGTTACGATGTTTGCGGATTTGACTATAACCGCCACGTGTAGCGGAGTATCACCATTCTGTTCTTCATGGCTGTTTATATCTGATCCTTGCACTATCATAGCATTTATTAAATCGTCGTTTTCGGACAAGATGGCTTCGTGTAATTGAATGGCACTGAGGTCATGAGGTTTGATGTTGGTTAATGACACATTTGGACACCACTCGAAGGATGCCGTCGAAATATCGACACCCAGGAATGACATCGTCGAGTCCAACTGTCTTCCATGTCGATCACCTCTGCTGGTAATTTTCCTGATGGCCTTCAACATTTTTCGTCCGAACCCCATTTCTGAAAAACAAAACAAAACATCCGTTATGACTCGAATTACTTAAATTAAATACAGAAATTGAAGTATAATTCATAATTCATTAGATAAATGTTGCATATTTTACGTAAATATTGAGTAAATATTTTTATTTAAAGATTGGAACGCGACTAACTATAGTTAGTATGTACGAATGTGCGCATTAGTAAGAGTGCAGCGCAATGATAAAAATATTCGCGCATTAGCATAATGAATTAGATTGATTCCAATGATAGAGTCGCCTGGACATTATCACTAGTAAAGTCATATCGGGTCTTGGAAATGCAGAATTCTGTAATCCACAGTACCAAAATTGGAAAATTTCGCTCAAATGACTGGTACTTTCACCATGGTGTAAAATTAGGCGTTCATCTCAACGCGATAGTTTAGCCGCGAATCATAATCTGTAACCGAAACCTGTGACCCCAGAACACACTTGCACAAAACATCGTGAAAATCGATGAAAATCTTCAAAATCTGTCCGCTATTTTTGTTCCACTATTTTGGATTTTAAAAATGCAACAACGTATTCGTAATCTGTGATCCCTTAAGCAGTGTAATATAAAATGTCAAAAATGGAAGCAAATTTTCAAGTTCTTGTCCGCCATTTTGAGATTTTAAATTCTGACATCGAATTCGTAATCTGCGACCCGAAAACACTCGCTACACTAATTTTTATAAAAAATTCTACATTTACAAAAGCGGTACGTCCAAAAAGGTAAAATTTTGAATGTTTCATTAGAAGTCTTGTCACGTCTTTATAAAGTCGTTATGCCACAGAATCCAGAAGCGGGATTTAATTGGATGACGCCTTCATATAAAAAATATTTTTAACAAAGTTTTTACGTTTTTCCCTGAATTTTCATTTTTAAGACGCCATTTTGAAAATGCTGCTAAATTTCTGAGAAAATTTAGGTTAGATTCGAAAACAACACACTCGAAAACTATGAGGTGTCGTGCAATGTCATTGACTCGTTTTAAGACAACTATCAACATGAAAAACGGTAAAAATATGTGCCGCTCTCGACATTATCAGGTTAAATAAACGATTTTTACTGATATTTTTGCCAATAGGTGCATAAGTATATGTTAAAATCAAATAAGTTAAATTTATTGCGAGAAGAATTAGTGTTTTAAAGATTTAAATTAAGATATATGATTGTAAAGTGTTAATAATTTTATAAGAAAAGATCGTAAGACCACATATTATATTGAATGAATGTGTATATTAAACTTTAATATAATCTTATATTGTCTACAACAATTATTTTCATCACGTTCCCTACAACGAACCTTACTAACGGTGCAAAGTAAATAGATATGATCATAATACATATTATAAAACTACCAAAGACTATTAATAATGAATACTCCGGTTTTTAAAATTATAAACTTAATTTACCTGATAGGAACTCCTGGTGTAGAAACGACGAAGAAATTCACAATGTGCAGAGCTTCGATGATTGTTGATGAATTCCGTATGTGGCGTTGTAACTATGAAAGACCGAAAACAATCTTCCAAATGTTCAATATCGATAACGGAAAAGCGATGGTCACTTTAACAAAACTGGAATGGACTAACAGATTGAAATGAGTTGAAACTGGGAGCAATTCTAAGCACTGTTCACTTTTCAAGAGCTCGAGTACGACTTGTGCTGTTCTTGGTTGGGACCCGGCTTTTATACATATTGGCGCGAAAATTGTACGTGCCTAAGGTAGGTTCCATAGGATAAGTTGGTTTAACGAACGTACACTTACCTGTTTTGGAGAGAGCGGCTTACCAGATTTGGCAGTTACAGAATTGCTCTTGGTCTACCTAGAGGATGAACCTTACCTGATATTAGATTTTACCATAAAGTGTGCATCAATGCCAGTGAGACTATTTAGAAAATTTTAGGTTTATAGTTCTTTATGCCGAAATGTACAAATTTTATACCTTTTTCAGGATATCTTGAATTTCGGAATGGCTATTGTTTTAAAAACGCTCAATATTTTTATGAAACGTGATGAGGAACGATGGATTTTTTCTTTTATAATAAAATAAAAAAAAATCTTATTTATTTTAGAATTATTTTCAAAAAACTTAAAAAAATAAAATTATCTCGAAATTTAATAAAAATTAGTGAATTTTCGAAAAAAAATTCTTAAAAATTTCATGGAACAGAAATATAAAAATGTATTTATTAATATTTATCAGAAACATATTGACAAACAATATTTGTCATTAAAAAATTACTCACTGTTTTTACAATCATTAATAAAAACCTCTTGATAATTGGTATTTTATAACCATGTTTAACGAATAAAATTTCCTTAGTAAAGAACGATAAAAATAATTTTGTGGTTATACTGATAGTCCTGAGCAAAATTTAAGAAAAAAATTGAATCTTTTCCACAAAATTTATAAACAATTAGAATAAATTGATTTTACGAGAATAGAAAGATGTATTCGGTCATGAAATTTTCATTCAAAATTCATTCCATAAAATAAATCAAGTTTCAAATGACCTAAGAAAATTGTAGAAATGTTGTTCTGTATACACAATTTGTATTGTATATTTGGAGAATTTGCTGCGAACCCAAAACACGCGAGAGCTTGAAATTTATCATTATCGTTGCTTCTTTTAACAATAAAATACAAAAAACTGCCGACATTTTGTGTAAACAATTTTTATTAGCATAAATTTGAGAATTCCGGAAATGTTCACAGTAGCTGATTTTCAATCTCATATGAAAATAAAGAAAAAAAGCCCTATACCTTTTTTTGTTTTACCGGAACTCGAAAATTTATTTGGATTGTTTAGAAATTATTTATAAATGATAACAACATTTTTCAAACATCTCTTTCTGTATTGAATAAAAGATTTCAGTAATTTAAACAAGCTTAATGAAAATTTCTGCCCCGTACGAGTTATTTTGTCTACAAATGGTTTATAATTATTTATTAATTGTTTATCAAAATGTATTTCATCGGCGAACTTACGGGAAAAAATGTTTATAAAATATCCATTAATATTTTCTCCATTTTGTATGAAACAAACAAAATATTTTCCGATTTATTCGAGGTGTTCAGATAATTTTAATTTAATATTCGATTAGTTAAAATCCCGAAAAGCCGAAAAATGGAAATCAGTCAAGTTAGACAAATTCTTTTTTTTTAATTGAATTACACACTGTGAAAATGATTAACCATTTTCATTTAATGGAAGGCAGTTTCCAGCGAGACTTGCTTTTGCTACGACAATCAATAAAGCTCAAGGACCGACTTTTGAACAAAATGGTATGGATCTTCGGAAAGACGTTTTTAATCACGAGCAACTTTATTGCTCGTTTGTTGCATTTTCCCAGTACGGTCATGGAATGGTCTAAAAGTATACTTTGGTAATCAACAACATGAAAGATTGGCTAAAAATTATGTTTATAACGAATTACTTATTTATTTATTTTTATTTATTTACGGGGAGGGTTGCCCTCACATACACTAAAGTAGACTTAAAATACAAAATAAAACTAAAATATTAAAATAATGTAGAATAAATTAAAAAGTCCTGAAAATAAATTAAAAGGTGCGAACGGAAGCGAGTTCCAAGACCTTCTGAAACGATTGACCACCGAGTGATATGAAAAATTAGATCCGCATCTAACCTCGACTAAGGGGCGGTATGTACGGTGAGAATGAATGGGTATACGGAAAGAAAATAAACTGGTGACTTGTGGTGAATTAATGGCATCAGTAACGATTTTGTTAACAAACGATAAATCATAAAATTTGTGGAGAGAATGGATAGTTGAAATGTTAAATTGTTGTGAAATGGCAGAATAATCATGAGAAAACTTGTGCATAGGATTTGGAGTCTTGTGCGATAAATATCTTAAACATTTCCTTTGTACAGATTCCAATATGTGGATGTCAAAGTTAGTATGCGGTGACCAAATAGAGGACGCAAAGGTTAAATGAGGGAGTACCAGTGATTTATAGAGCATTTAAACATGTTCCAACGAAGAATTTTTTACGGCTAACAATACTCCTCCACCTCTAGAAGATGCAGATAATTCGTATGCCCGGTCGCATCTAAAAATGTTGTAACCTTTCAAACCTAGTTCCGAGGTGCAGATTGAGTTATTCAGCCATGTTTCTGAAAAATCAATTATACAACAATTTTGCTCTTTCACAGTTGCATATAATTCATCTTGTTTGACTAACAGGGCTGAGCTGGCTAATTCGGAAGATGTTTTCAGGCCATTTAACTCACTTTGAATTGAGCAAGTACCAGTGTCAATCGTGTCGAGTTTCGATAATTTAGTATTTAAATTAAGCAATTGCCTTGAAATAGAAACTAGATGCCTTCGACCCGGGTGCCTACAATTTTGGCTAAATTCGTATTGCAGTTCCCTCACGAAAGGCTGATGCTTCCGGGAATATTCCCATTTTAACACTGCCAGGAAAGAAGGCGGCAGAGGGTAGTTCTAGCATCGTATAGGTTCGAGTAGTTTCTATACATAAATTGTAACAATATATTGTTTCTTAAATAGGGTGAATATGTTAATGAATGGACGGTTAAGCATTTTTCACACTTTGATCGATTGTAACTTTTGAATTCTTTAATGAAAATTTAATTATGATACCACCCTTAGAATCTTTAGACTCTGCTCTTTATGGCCGTGTAGTTCAACCTTTGATTTTATTTAATTATTAACCTCGTCTTCATACGTTTGTAAAAAAATCCGCTAAACCCCAATGAATAGACGGGTTAAATCAAATGGGACGTTTTCAGTACGTTTTGGATGGCTTTAAAACTTTGCTTTGATTTAACAAAATAATAAACAATGGAAGATCAATAGTACTGTAAATATTGTTTTCAATGTTCAAAGAACATAAAAATATGTATTTTGTTGCATGTTGTTCATCATACATTCATAAGAAATAAAAATATGTAGAAAATCGTCCATTCATTGGTAGTCGTCCATTCATTGGCATATTCACCCTATATTAAAATTGAAAATGAGCATTTCAAAACTTCAACCCCGACCGCAGGTCAGCCGAAGCACTGATAAATGAGCACGTCTTGTTCACACTGATGCTTAAAAAACGCGGTTTAGTCGAGTTTTTGACAGGTCGGGTTGCAGGAAATAAATTTTTTTATATGTGGGATACTTCGGTTTCCGTTTTTTACGGCATTATCGTTGATTTTACGAAGAAATGAATATAACCTTTTTTGTAGAGAATTCGATGTTCTATATTTTTTGTTTGAAACATTTTTTTTGTACGATATGTATTTTTTGTTAAAAAATGGAAAAAACGTGTTTTTTGAGCGTTTTTTTGTTAAACCTCCCCATAATCTAGTATGCATTGTCTCCAAAAACTAATCAGATCTAAGTTTGGCCAAGGGAAACCCAAATCCGTTTGTACTTTTTAAATTCGTCCTGCCAGTCGCGAGATATCGCGTATACAAAATTTTGCCCACGGACGGACGGACGTACAACCTAACGAACACCAATTTTTTTATTGTTGCTTTGGGTTCCTTACGGCCTGAAACGTCGACATTTGATGAAAAACTATAGGGTAATTTTTTGGCGGGAACTGACCAAATTCAATACTTCGCCAGACCTATGGTCTGGGTCGAAGTAATAAGGGAGATCTCAGAATTTTCATCGTTACCATGTTTTGAACGGATACGCTGCGAGGAGATAAGGGTCAGAGGCCTACCCCTTCGATTTTTGGCATTTGTCTCATTATCTATATTTTCAGTTAATTCAAAACATTGGAGTGCCGCAACAGACAACACACCTCTCATTGCTATCACTGCCAACAACATTTGAACAAATAATGTACACTGGTACATTTTCAGGTGTTGATGTTTGCGTGTGTTCCATATTACGTCCATAAACATAAGTGATAAGAGCTCGAACCTAATACACGAAGCGGGTCTCTATGTGTGAATAATTTGAATTTCGGAGCTGACACTAGATTTCCACTACTTGACGTTGTGTTGGTAATAGAACCCGTGATAAGTATTCCAAGAACTGAGTTCAAATATCATTAACACTTGCAATGAAAAGAGACGTTATTGAAACAAGATTCATCAATTTTTAACATTCAAACGGTGTGTCACGTTAATGCATAAACATTTGCATTAAAAATTATAAAGTTCTCAAAATTCACAAACGGCGGACACGACATGCAACGAATAACCATTTACTAATGTATAAAATTCAGTAGACCAAAATTCTGGTGGTCAAATAATAAAAATCACAGTGTAACAAGATTTCGGAATACAGTTATAATCACAAGACAAAGACTAAATTAAACAGTGAATTAAACTGATAAAATTAGTACAATTAGCCGGAATAAGACTAGACGCGTGTGAGTACTTATATAGAAACTATTTTATTGTTTATTATTAATTATTAAAGGTAACATTTATTCTTAATAACTAATAATTTATTTTATACAATCAATTTAAACAATTGTTTTTAATAGGGTCATTATCAGGATTGGTCCGTATTTGTATCCTATCTTCTGGATATCAAGCGGATCATATTAGATTATATATTAGATCACATTAGATCATATTTACCAAAGCTGTTAAATTTATGCATATGGTTGCAAATCGTTTTTCTTATTTCATTCAAAAGGAAAATTACCTCAAGTGTACTAATCTCGATGAAGTTTTTTCAATAAAAATCCATTTTGATTTTTGCATTTTGATTTTTTAATCAATAAAGACATGATATAGCTATGGTCATTATTGTCATTACAAAATCGCATTTTTATATTTTACAAGAGTTAATTAAATTAATTGAGAAATATCTACATTGCATATTAACACTCATTATAAAATAATGTTGCAACTTTAATCTATTATTATTTTGAAGAATTTAACTAAGTATTCGTAAATGACAAGTTATTCCAAGTAAACATTAAGAAGTCTAATTTATATTTATTAAGTCTAATTAATTATCAAAATGTATCCTCCTAAAATTTAATCTACATTAAAATTTGTATTTTTTTAGATCAAATTTTTAATTAATTTTTAAAGGTATAAAAAAAATATTTTTATCAATATTAATAAGACTTATATATTGCTGAGATAGTGCTTGAAAAATTGTATATATATAATATGAATATTTTTTATTCTAGGAATCACAATTATTATATAATTGCACATTTTCTAATAGCTTAATTATTACATTTTTAATACTTTAATAATCTTATAAATGTACATAAATGTTACCTTTAATAATTAATAATAAATAATAAAATAGTTTTCATATAATTAATTCTTTATATACATAATTTTTAGCCAATCTTTTATGTTGTTGATTACCAAAGTATACTTTTAGACCATTCCATGATCGTACTGGGAAAATGCAACATAAAGTTGCTCGTGATTAAAAACGTCTTTCCGAAGATCCATACCAATTTTTTCAAAAGTCGGTCCTTGAGCTTTATTAATTGCCATAGCAAAAGCAAGTCTCGCTTGAAATTACCTTCCCTTAAATGAAAATGGACAATTATTTTCACAGTACAGTGTAATTCGCTTCGTTTTCCGCAATCAGATCATTCAAAATCTTACAAAAGCTCATTCAATCATTGTGACAGTAGTAAAAAATTTTTGATCTTCACTAATCGTTAATTACATTAATTTTTAATACTAAATTTTTATACATAATTAATTATTTTATCGGGAAAAACTTATTTTTATGTAATATTTCCTGTGTTTAAATTTTTCTACATATACATAATTACTATATTAATTTCAACAAATTTCAATACTTGTTTTTTTGTTTTTATTAAATATGTAAATAAACTACAATTTTCGTTATACGTTTTATATTAATTAATTAAAGTAAACATAAAAAACGACTAACAATGACACTGTAATTGAACGATCAAACGAACTTACCTAAGTGAAGTTCGATCGCAATTATACGATCGCCTCGTTCGAAGATGATTACATATGTAGTATCGGCTCGTCCCGCGATTTGCACAACATTCAGAGTAATGCTCGAAAGAAAATCATGGTTCCCCTTTTGTTTCATGTTGACACCTTCGTATAGTTTAGAGTTGCAAGTGGTTAAGGGAATAAATTTGTGATTTCTGGGAAGAGTACAATTAATTACAAACTGAAATGGGAGGGTGGTAATCATCTTCGAACGAGGCGATCGTATAATTGCGATCGAACTTCACTTAGGTCAGTTCGTTTGATCGTTCGATTATACTCTCGCCTCGTTCTTTGATGATTACATGTGTAGACTTTTAGAGTTTAACAAATTTGTTCCGAAAAACATCATATCATATATTTATTTGAAATTTTAATTAACGTTAACTTAGTTAAATTATATTACTTCAACTTTGATCATTCTTATTTTTTATAAATTTTGTTAAAAATTTTGTTGGTACATTTTTTGTTGGGTTAATTATCGATCGATTATAGAACTTGTCAAAGGTTCTAGATTTTTCAGACCATCCTGCTGCATTTTTTAATATATTAATATTTAGTCCCTCGTTGAAGGCTGCTGATGTCGCCGCATGTCTTGTGCTGTGTCCAGAAAAGTCCCCTAGATCACAATCTTGTAGAGTCTGTTTTAGCCATCTGCTTATAGTCTGGGAGGATGCTGGAGAATGTGGTTTCTTAACTGATAGTATCAGATTTTTATTGTCGTTTCTAATGCTGTTTGTAACATGTATGTATCTTCGAAGTGTGAGTGCCGTGCACCACTCTGGTGAGTCTTTGAAAAACGTTAGTATTAGTATTGGCTGCTTTCCACCCGGTCGAAACCCATCATCAGATTCTTCGATGTTTTTTATTTTAATTGAGGCCAGAGTCTGAACTCTTTGGGCAGTGGATAGAGCAAAGAGCATAACCATTTTCTGTGTTAGTTCTGTTAGATTTAAGGTCTCTAATGGGTATAGTTTACCCATTTTTTCTAATACTATATCCGTGTTCCAGATTTGTTCATATTTCGGTTTCGGTGGTCTTAGTCTATATACGCCTTTAAAAAATCTCCTAATATTTATGTCTTCTACGAAGTCACATTCGTGAATCAGTGATATTGCTGATCTCATTGAATTTGAGGTGCCGTAAGCGGCCCCTTCCTTATGTTTATTAGTTAGAAAACATAATATGGAGTTTTCATTAGCTTTGAAAGGATCTATGTTACCGTCGGAGCAATATCTCCACCAAGATTTCAGTGCTGAATTATATTGTTTCATTGTTGATGGGGCAAGCGATGAAAGCTTTTAAATCAATATTAGTCATATAATAATTTGGTGCTAATAATTTTGTTGCTGTTCGTATATCTTCTAATTTAAAATGTGGAGCATTTATATATCTGTTGAACGATTTTAAATTAAATATAAATCTTTTTTTGTTCTAAGAAAATATGGAGATATAAATTGATAAGAAGTTGGTATACATTGAACAATAGCTCCTTTTTTGACTAGTTGGTTTATTGCATTTCTATATTATTCAACGTCTATATTTTCATAATGCGGTTCCTGTGGAGGACATTGTTGATACACAGTCCTACATGTTATGATTTCATAACCTGTGATACAATTAATCACAAATTGATCATTGGTTATTTTACGCCATTCGTTTTCGAAAAACCGAAGCCTTCCCGCAGGTTTTCTTACCTCTAGTATTTCCTTCGATTCTGTTCATATCTGCGTCTTCTCACTGCACTGTGGTTTGCGTTCGATGAACTCCTTGTTGCATTGTTTTGGTTCTGTGCCCCCTTTGATTTGTAGCCCATATTCGATACTGGAGGTTGATGTATGGATGGGCTCTTCCAGTTTAAATATTTGTTTTTTAAATTATTGGTTTTTGCTTTAGATTTTAATCTAAGTTCTTCACCAACTTTCTGTACAAGTTTGCCCTCCTTTAATTTTTCTCCAAGATTCTCACCATATAAGAAACCATTCGTTTTTGTTTTCTCTATGATGTGTTTAATATTTGGAGCAACAGTTGGATTGATAAAGGATTTTCGTGTTTTTGACTGCCTGTTACGTAGATCTGCCAGGATTTTTCCTACATCCCATAGGTTGTTTAGCAATAGAAGTCGGTCGATTTCTTTTTCTTGTTCCATCAGAACATTTATTGTTTTACCGACAGCAGCCATAGCCAATCCAGTCATATTCTGATTCTCGGAGAACGATTTGTCACGTTTCCGTCCATTATCCTGTAAGAAACTTTCCACTTCTGGATTAAGAGTTGGAGCTTCCAGTAACAGGGGACCTTTTACGTATATGTAGTAACGGTATGAGTACTACCGAGTGAGTGTTTTTGGATAAATTCTGTAGCTAAGAAGTGATTAAAAATAAATATTGAAAATCTGAATTATACGTATGGTTATGGAACCTGTCATCTTGCATTTGTTTGTCGGTTCAGTCGTTCACGTTTCCTTGCAGCGTGCATGCCGTTTCCAAATTTTCCTGCAATTTTTGGGAAAAAATATGGATTATCTTTTTCAGATACAGGTTCCAAGCACGGTGGGCGAGATGAAGATACTGTAGGTAAGAATTAGGATAAGAAATAATAAGCAATTCCAAATGCGATGCGAGAAAGTTGTCTCAACTTCGTTGTGGTAAATTATTTTTTAGTTACTTCTGCTTTTCCGCGCTCCCTACCTAAATAATCAAAGCATGAAGTAAATTACAATAGGATCAATTTGTGTTTTTTACATTTTCTTTTTCGTCCGCGTTAGACCGATCAAATTTGGTAGAAGATAAATTATAATGTGCCCTGTACTTATAGTATCGTGGTTCACCAAGATCGCTAAAAAACGCTGGGTTTTATTTCCTCGAGCCGTATTGTATTTTATCCGGTTACGAATGCCACCTTACAAGGTGTTCATACATGTTTTAGAGGAATTCTTGTAGAAAAGCGTACACATGTCTTTGAAATAAATATGTATGACAATTTTTTTCAACTTCAAAATTTCAAAACGAACTTCGAAAACGCCGGGGCGTATGTGAGGATGCTTCTAAAATTTCTTATCGTAATTCTTAAAAAAATGTATAAAATGTAAAAAAAACAAATATTGAAGATTTATCTTTTTATAATTTACTTCACGCTTTGATTATTTAGGTAGGAAGCGCGGAAAAGCAGAAGTAATTCAAAAATCATTTTTAACCTCAACGAAGTTGAGACAACTTTATCGCATCGCATTTCGAATAGCTTATTATTTCTTATCATAATTCTTACCTAACAGTATCTCCATCTCACCTCATCGTGCTTGGAACCTGTATCTGAAAAAAGTCATCCCTATTTTATCCCAAAAATTGTAGGAAAATTCGCTGACGACATGCACGCTGCAAGGTAACGTGAACGACTGAACCGAAAAACAATTGAGAGATGAGAGGTTCCATAACCATACGTATAATTTAAATATTCAATATTTATTTTTAATCACTTCTTAGTTACAGAATTTATCCAAAAACACTCACTTGGTAGAGAATGTAGTGAAGAATATTTTCATTAAAAAAAAATTAGCTGAAAAGTTTTCCGTACTGCTTAAAGATCGGCGCAAAATTTTGTCGCCTTTTTCCTCGCTTCTGACGTCACAGGCTTGCCACGCTCGAGGGCCCTTAAGGACATGAAACATCGACTATGGAAGTCGAAATTAAAAAATCATCGACTGTATAGTCGGAGTTAAACAACCATCGACTGTGTAGTCGGAGTTGAACAATCATCGACTGTGTAGTCGGAGTTAAACAATCATCGACTGTATATATAGTCGGAGTTAAACGATCTTCGACTGTATAGTCGGAGTTAAACAATCATCGACTGTATAGTCGGAGTTAAACGATCATCGACTGTATAGTCGGAGTTGAACAATCATCGACTGTACAGTCGGGATTACGCGGCCATCGACTGTATAGTCGGAATTAACCCATCATCGACTGTGCAGTCGGAATTGAGATCTCGACTCTAAAAGTCGGTATTTGTAAAATCTCGACTGTTTGAGTCGAAATGTATATTTAAGATGTAAAATTTTATAAGCATAGGCTATCGACTGAGGAGTCGGAATTAAAAATTGTTGGTTATAGAAGCTTGTTAAAACAATGATTTAGCCTTTCTATATACATACATAACCTGTATGTACACCTGTATATTTACCTGAATCAGACGGTGTATTTTCTATGCTTGATGATCGCATAGATCTGCTGCATGATCGTTGTGAGGTGTCACAGGAAGATTGCGATTGCTGAGTATCGTCAGATACCACTGACCAATTCGATGTTGACTGTAACGATCTGCTTCGTCGATGACGTGGAGGATATGAAGTTTTACTAACATTTCCCCGGTGAAAATTTGGGGAACGACTTCTTCTTCTCTTTACACCTTTTTGGTTATTGCGCCTGTCATCGTGGTATCTTTTCCGATTTAATAATAGCCCTGACGGGCTTTTCAGGTGTCTTGGGTTATGTCCTTTATTAACGTGCTTCTTTATGAATCTCTGCATTTCTTCCACTTTTTCTTGCAATTTTATAATTTCTGTTTGATTTTCCCATTTTTAATGTTAAATTACTCTTTTAAATTAAGTTTAATTTGTTTTTAACTTGTACTCTTAGTTGTCACTTCGCACAACGAAACGTTATAAAGGTGTCAACATGAAACAAACGGAAACCATGATTTTCTTTCGATCATTACTCTGAATGTTGTGCAAATCGCGGGACGAGCCGATAATACATATGTAATCATCAAAGAAATATATATATATATATATACATATATATATATATGTACACACACAATTATACTCTTGCCTCGTTCTTTGATGATTACATATGTAGTATTGTATTTTGGTCTCCTGATTACGAATATGATGCCAGAAATTGGCGCTCGTCAATATTTCGGCCGCTATATTGAAAAAATAGCCAAAAAAACGTGATTTTTTTCAATCTCTTTTTTTCAATTTATCATCCGCGGACGATAATGTAACATTATAGTCTTACGCGCATGCGCACTTGTTAATGTAGCTGCTCATCAGTAATGACTAGTTTTAGAGCTTCAAAACAAACATAATGCCAAGAAAACCGTACGCCTGTTACATAAAATACTATTCCAATATGTAAATGCAAAAAAACTTGAAAAAAATCACGTTTCGAAAAATTCGTAAAAAAAGTTAGTGTATTCTCTCTTGAATTCTAAGAGTTTGTTCTCCTTTGTATTTTATCCAAAAGTTGATAGTTTTTGAGAAAATGAATTTTAAATATTATGGTTTAGAATTTTTTTTTTCGAAAACTATCAACATTTGGAAAAAATTGCAAAGAACAAAAAATTCGAAGAATTCATGACAGAATACAGTAATTTTTTTTTCATAATTTTTCGAAAATAAATTACAATTTTGAAAAAATTTAAGAAAAAAATTCATTTCAAAAATCTAAAAAAATTCCGTGATATTTCTAGCTGAATTCTGAGAACTTTTCATTCTTACTATTGTATTAAAAAAGATCGTTGTTTTTGAGTTGAACGTCCAGAAAATTTTAAAGAAATTTTCATTGTTGCGGCCATTTTGAGGTCATTAGAATGATGTCGGGTATAAAAGTAAAATTTTTCATTAAAATTGAAGTATTTTATTCACCTTTATTCAGAGTTTCAATAGAATCCAAATATTCTAAAGGCTCAAAAAAAATCGATAAAAATAAATATTTCCCAATTTTTTGACATTTTTTTCAAATTCGACGCCATATTGGAATTCCTAATGGCCGAAACTGAATTTTTACCTCGGAATCTTGAAGAGCGACCTCGAAAACAGTAGGATATGTACCTCTCAATTTTTGTTAATTTCGATTTTGATACGAAATACTGGACTGAAATTGACGCAAGAAGAAGTGGCCGTTGGGCGTTAATGGGTTAATGTAAGTCCAAAAAAATGAAAAGTTCATTTTATTAAGCAAAATTGCTTTTGTAAAATTATATTTAATCTTATTTGTTCAAAGATGTTTGCTAATTAAGAATGAAATAATTAAGATTACCATTACAATTATGCATACAACTGCGTTACAAATAATACAAAATGAGCCAAATATTTTCATACAAAATTACAATTTTATGGGGGTAACCTCAGCTTGTCAATAATTAAGTTTACAATTACAATTATAAGAATACAACCGCACAACAGAAAGAATAAGAAATGTGCACGAGCCAAATGTTTTCATAAAATTATAATTTTATACGAGTAACCTCAGTTTGTCAAATTCTCGCTCAAAGCATGAAGTTGCAAGCGAACCAGCATCCATTTAAACGCCGACCAATCAGCTTAGAAATTATTTCGACAACAATGTCTTGGCACTCCATGTTTTTTCTATGATTGGATTCCGAATTTTAGAATTCCAGATATTCACTTTTAAATATTTAAAAAAAACTAATTTAATTATTAAAAACAGCCATTTTTATCGAAGGCATACCTTAAAAATGTCGTAACTACATATTTGAACCAGTGTGCGAAATTGACAAGATAATGCGTTCATCCATAAAAATATCTGTCTGTTTTGTTATCATTCCAATATTTCTAGTCTTTTTGGTACCTACAATCATATTGAAATTACATAAAAAGAAGTTATTAAATATTTTTACTGTATTTTATAAATTTTTCTTCTCATCCTCATGGAATTGAACAAGTTTGTCAAATCAAAATTTTGGTTTATGCCCAAAAAATAATAAACTGAAGAACAATAATGAATTTTCAATTAAGTATGCCTAATAAAAGTTACCATCTACATTTGGTACGCATTGCTATAAACCTAATACTATTATGGTAAGATTAAACTATTCATAATTCACAGCAGAATAATCCTAAAATTCATATTGACCGGAACACCGAAAAAGAAGTTTTAAATTAAGCAAGCGAATATAGGCCAACAAAACCTCGAAATCAGGCGTAATTTAAGGTGTAACAGAAAGAATACTAATTAGTAAGTGACACAAACGTATACATACGACCTTTTTCGGAACAATGTAAATGGCGTTAATATTCGTTATCTGCATTTTTAAATAATTAGCTGATATATTTATGATGAAACAATAGGAATTCGTTCATTAGATATCAACATAATATATACCTGTCGCAAAAATAATGTTTGTACAATATTATTATTTTAAGCAAAAACCGTTTTTTGCGCATAATTAAAAATCATACGATTTTCTTACAGTCCACGGCAGAATGGTCCTGCACTCAAATATTCCTAAAAATAATTAGAATTAGAGTTTGTTATCTTTGGTGATTTTTTTAACTTCCCGGTCTACAGGGTGCGTGCGTGCGTGCGTGCGTGCGTGCGTGCGTGCGTGTGTGGGTGTGTGCGTGTGCGTGTGCGTGTGCGTGTGCGTGTGCGTGTGCGTGTGCGTGTGCGATTGATCGGGAAGTTATTGTTTCGACTCGCTAAGGGTCACAACCGCTTTATTTAAATTTATAATCAGAACGATATAATATGATAAATGACACATTGTTATTTTAAAAGAATATACCGCGGCAGATGGCTCCGAATTATAAAACGGATTATAAAAAAAATATTATATTTTTACATCAGACAAATGTAGAACCACGTAGGTGATTTATTTTTTATTATTGAATATTATTCCTTAACTTAAATTCTTCGAAAATAATTCGAAAGTCAGGAACAAACAAAAAATACATTAAAAAGTTAATTTTTAAAATGTTTGGTTTGTTGTTAAAAAATGTTGCACTCCGTGGGTTGTTTATTGAAATAGCTAAAGGAAGTTTCTCAGATTTGCCAATATTATACATTTATTTAATATAATCGCGCATTGAATTTCATAAATTTTTGTCTATACGGAACATAACATAAATTCAGTGTAATAATGATAACATTTAGGAAATTCAGCTTGTGTACTTATTAAGTTTTTCATACTTCTCTCACATTAGTAAACTCAAGTTCTATACATTGATTTATTATCATTATTCATTATTTTATCATATCATAAATGAAATTATATAACGCAGATATTGTAAATTCTAAAATTTAAACTAATTAAATTAAACTGTTCAATATTCATAATACATTATACAGAGTCGATTTTTTCTTTCTAGTTCTAATTTAATAACGACTTTTTTACACTCAAAATGGTTACGTGTATTAGTTTTACTTGTAAACCTACATTTACTCCTAAACGTCGTTCAACCGAGAACCATTTTAGATTAAGATTCCAAACCATCAATAAGCAACAGCAAGGAACGTGACAACTTTTGTAAAATGAAGCTTACCCACATAAAAACTTCAGACACCAGACTGGTGCAAATTTTATTTATTGGGGTCGGAAAATTAGACGAAAAGGAAAAAGAAGACCCTGGAAAATTTATGTGCGTTCATATCACTCCTGGATCTGTCTGGGTTGAAACTTGAATAGGCTTACCAAATACCAGATTCTTAACTGACATAAGAATGCTTCAAATTGTGCCGATAGTGCAGCTGCATAAGTAACGGTATTTATTACTCTTACAAGACGTGCTCAAAATAAGTCTGAAAAATCTTCTGTTACTTTTTTTAAAATATAAAATTACTAAAAGTCTTAACAAACAAATAAAAATAAATTAACTTAAAACGCTGATGTTAATTTTTAGTTCAACATTCCGAACGGAGTTGGGAAAAAACAGTGGTTCTCAAACATTCGGGAAATCGAATCATGATTACAATACAAATGAAGATGTTTTCATAAAATATAAAAGATTTATTTCCAAAAATAAAATGCGTGCAGGGCAAAATCGTTCCCAAAAACTTATTTATTTGCACCTACAATCTAATAGAATTGGATACGGAAAAGATTGAACAAAAAATTTTTCAACTTACTATAAGCAATTTGTGTTAGTGAATATCGGTGAATAGGTGAACGTCATCTTTTGTTTGTTGGAAGTTGTTCAGGGCTCAGTCCGTCAATTTGGCGCTAAAAGCAATCTGCTTAATTGCGTTACGAACTATTTGAAAAGCAATTTGTATCGATATAAATATATATTTATCATCGATATATACAAGTCTTTGTATTAATTCCATTTAGTAAAATGCAAAACTTAATATTTTATTACAATTTCATTGGCAAATCGACGGACTGAACCCTGAACAACTTCCAACAAACAAAAGATGACGTTCACCTATTCACCGATATTCATATATATATATATTATGTTTATAAATATATACATAATCTAATATTATTCAAATGTGACTGTTTAGTAACATATCTTAAATAGAAGCTAGTGTTGGCGAGGTGCCTCGCTCGCTCAGAAACTTCGTTCGACCCAGTAGAGAGTCGGCTATTCCTTAACACTCGTTTGTTTACTAACAGCTTTCAATTATATTATAAAATTATATTGATATTTGGGGGTCCAATCATATTTAGGTCCAAGTGGCTTCGATAGATATGTTACAACAATATAGTGTTTCTTATATGTATGAAAATTGAAAATGAGCATTTTCAAAACTTCGACCCCGACAACAGGCCAGCCGAAGTATTAATAAATAAAAGTTGCAAAACACTTAATCCAAGCAATTGTATTGTAATACACTATTCGATGCATATTACATGTTTACAGTGTTTTACTAATTACTGTCTGTATCATTGTGATCTTATATATGCAATATATATACATATAATTCGTCAAAGATATATTGGAAGTGTTGAAAAGATCTTTGTCGGATATCTTTTAGATATCTATAAGACACCCTTTAGATATATCGAAATAGTTATTTTCGTATCAAGGGCGGAAAAGAACCTATGCGCCATAGGTGATCACCGCGCCCGAGGGACTGGCGAAGACTACCCCAGGGGGTAGGGGGTCGAAACGTCGAAATTTTATTGAAAACTATAGGGTAATTTTTTTGCCGAGGTGACCAAATTCAATACTTTTTCAGACGATAGTCACAAGCATTTTAAACCAGTTTTCATGGCATTATCGTTGACTTTAGGAAGGAAATGCATAGAACCTTTTTTGTAGAGAATTCCATGCTCTATCTTTCTTGTTTGAAACATTTTTTTATAAAATTTGTATTTTTCAAAATAAATGCAAAAAACTACGAAGAAACTTAATTGGGGCTAATTTTTATTTTTGTAATGGACGGATGGATCTGCGCTAAAATCTAATCAGATCTAAGTTATGCCAAGACGCGTATTTTAAAAAAAAATTTTCAATACGCTTATCCGTTCGCGAGTTATCGCGAGACAAAAAAACGGGACGTACGGACGTACGTACGTACAAGATCACGGACACAAATTTTTTTATTGTTGATTTGGGTTCCTTAGGGTCTCAAACGCCGACATTTGGGTAATTTTTATGCCCGAAGTGAACAAATTCAATACTTCGTCCAAACTTAGTCTGGGTCGAAGTAATTACAGTAATATGCTTCTAAGAAAAAAAAGATCGCATTGCTATATATTTGCTTTAAGAAGAACCGAAATAGAATTTGATATAATAGAAGTTGCTGTAATCAATAAACATTTCTCATAATGTATGCAAGATCTTATCTGTAAAAAAATATTTTATGACATTTTAAGAAAAAAGTTAGAAGCAAATTTCATAAATGCTACAAAAAAATGTTTCATAACAATCCTTAAACACTTTTCATTACGTGTTATTAGATTTAATGAACTTTTGTTATGTGTAATGAATTTTTATTAAATTTAAGATATTTTTATTAAATTTAAAGAACTTTTATTAAAACTGGAGGTCTAGAATACTGAGAGTTGAACTTTAGCATTCGAACGAAGAATTAATTTATGTTAAATACGTGACTTTTTAAAATTATTATTAGTCCGTGTCAACAGAAGGCTTTCAGGTTAGTGATTATTTTTGCATTTTTCATTCGGAAATTACTCAAATATTATTTAATTTTACATATTTATACGTGAGAAATATGTTTCGGACCTTTACTAATAACTCCATTAACATTTTGGATTGAGTCGATGGAAGCAGGGTGTTGTCGTAGTCGAATTTGGTTCAATCTTTTATTCGGCTTTTTGTAAACTTAGAAGTTAACTGACCTGAACCAAATATGTTTTTTTAAATTATTGAGTGTTAAACATAACTCAAAACCTGATTATGCAATCTCTTTCATGAAAAATTGGAAGAGATAAAGGTGTGATAGTTTGTGCATTCTTTGGCCAATTTTAGCAAATTTGCACAATTAGTCATACAAATTGAGGCCTTACATCGCATAACTCGCCCGACGCTCGAACAGCGGAAAATAGAAGTCCCCTGGCCGATCTGAGATGAAAATTTTTGAAATTCGATATTCATCAAAAGAAGGAATGAGACCTAAATTTTTATATCGTTGATATAACTCCATCGAAATAAGGAATTACACCTAAATTCTCATTTCGTTGATATGTAACTCCCATCGAAAGAAGAGTTTAGATTTAAATTCTTTCAGCGTTTATTATTATAATGGGATAAAGTCAAATGTAGTTTTTTAATCATTTATTGGTAATTTCTGTACATCTAAATGTCTCGAAAGCATAGAATTAGAAAATTAATAGTATATTGTTGAAAAATTGATTGTTCATTATCAATTGTCACATTTGATTGGAAAGAACTTTTCAAAATCACTGAACAGTCAACATTTGGCATTATAATTACTTATATTATAATATCGTCTTCAAAAATAATATTATTTAATAAAGTTTGAAGAATTCTCAATGTAGTATTCTATATTATCATGTATATATGCTTAACATATATCTACCCAAAATTTCCTGTCATCATTTTTGAACGATATATAATTAATATTCTACGTCTATGCCTCAAAACGTTTAGATGTACAAAAGTAACAAATAAATAATTTAAAAACTACATCTTGACTTTATTTCATTACAATAATCAACGATGTAAGAATTTAGATCCAATTCCTCTTTTCGATGGGAGTTTTATCATAGATATAAGAAAATACAATTTAGGATGCAAATTGGGATAAAGATAAGTTATTAATTACATTTTTCGCTCTTTAAAAGTAATATTATTAGTTTGGTAATCACAGGTTGCTTCTTTTCAAGGAAAAATGAATTTTTTGTTTCTTCGTCGAAAGTCCACTCGGAGCCCAATTTCACCAGTGTTTTGTATTAACGTTTTCACTACCTTAAAAGTAACTAATTGATATCAAACTACTTTGAATAGTTTCAGAAGAGTAAAATCTACCAAGTTTCATGGTTGTATTAGAATTTTTAGCACAATTTCCATTTTAAATGATTTAACCAAACCTGTTAAAAAACAGTTGCTTGGTATGCAATAAAAATTGAAATTATGCTAAAAATTCTAATATAAACATGAAACTTGGTAGATTTTGTTCTTCTGAAACTATTCCAAGTAGTTTGATATCAATCAATTGTTTTTAAGGTTGAAAAAGTTAATACAAAATGCTTTTTTTGTTTCTTTGTGAAAAGTCCACTTGTAGTCGTATTTCATCAAAATGTTGTATTAACTTTTTCACCACCTTAAAAACAATTGATTGATATCAAACTACTTGGAATAGTTTCAGAAGAACAAAATCTACCAAGTATCATGGTTATATTAGAATTTTTAGCACAATTTCAATTTTTATTGCATACCAAGCCATTGTTGTTTATCAGGTTTGGTTAAAGCACATAAAAATGGAAATTGTGCTAAAAATTCTAATACAACCATGAAACTTGGTAGATTTTATTCTTCTGAAACTATTCCAAGTAGTTTGATATCAATTAGGTACTTTTAAGGTAGTGAAAACGTTAATACAAAACACTGGTGAAATTGGGCTCCGAGTGGACTTTCGACGATGAAACAAAAAATGCATTTTTTCTCATGTAGGTTTCTTTACATTACCATTTAATCTAGACGCGCATACATAGTAAATAATTAATTATATCTAAAATCTTCTTTCGTTGGCAAAATTGCCATCAAATGAAGGCCTTATATGTCAAATGATCTGTCGTTGATACAACTCTTGCCGAAAGAAAGTTTAAGATTACAAATCTGTTATCGGTGGTAAAACTTAGCTCGAAAGCAGGTTGTATATTTACATTTTTATATCGGTGGTCAAATTTCCACGAACACAAGATATCGTATTTGCAATTGTCTGTTCATGGTAAAAGTCATGTCAAAAGAAGGTGTTACATCTGAAATCTGTTATCGTTGGTAAGGCTTAATAATATTTTAGATCTAAATCAGAAATTTTACTGTGTAAAATATACGATCAAACATTTTTTCGTTCGAACATTTGTCATACATCCTATGTGCGACCTCAATCAAATTCACGACATTTTCCTGCTCGCGATTCAATTGGTTCGCAACTACCCCACGTGTCTCAAGATACCCAATGCCTAACCAATGAAAAGTTAAGTATTTACCTTCGCGGCGTTGGCAACACTTTTTACTTTTCCGGGCGAGTTGTGGGAGAGAGAAACGAATTCAGAGAGAGAAGGCAAAAGAATTGAGCACACCATGTATACTTTCACCATGATTCCGACCGAGGGCGGCGCTTCGGTTATCCATTTTGGGTGGGGAATAGAAAGTTCTACGTGCGTGCGCATGGCAGATTCTTTTTTCGAAGCATATATTATTTTTGTTCACATTTAAAAAGCTGAAATATTTATCTTATCGTAAATGTTATAAATACACAGTCAAACAATTAATATTGTTGCACATAACAAACATTCCTGTCATAACAATTATATACTTAAAACATGTAAAAATACGCGTATGAATAAAAGTTTTAAAAATGATGATCTGTAAACATTTCTTATCATAAAGAAAATATTAATAAACATTTGTCTAAAATGGGAAATTTTAAATTGTGAATGAACAACTTAAATTTAATAAATAATGATTAATACATATTTTTTGTATTTCATATTTTATTTATTAATTAAAATTGTAAAATTTGTGTTTAAGTTTTTAAAGTTGGGTTTTTAATTAAAACAATGTCAAATTGAATTTGGTCACTTCAATGTATTCAATGTATCGAAAAAATCCTGCGTATATCGCTTGATGTTATGTAGAAACTAAAAATTTTTTTTTTCTAGGATCAAAATTAAGGGGACTAGGGCTTTGGCCATGAACTTACTGAACACTATTTGTATTTGTTCTTTAACAACTATATTATAAAACGGTTGATCGATTTTCTAAATCACGACTTATTTCTAAAATATGCCGACCCTTAAACGTGTTAATTATTATACCATTAACATTCGTTGTCTGACGTAATGTCAGACGATATAATTAAAAAATACCAATTATTAAGTCGTTTTCATTAACGATTGTCAAAACAGTCACCAATTTTTTAATGACGTATATCGTCTATTCATATGTTTCTTATAAATATTGTTGAGAACATTTTTACATTTTTGTTCCCTAGAATTTTGAAGAATTTATTTTTCAGAAATTTTCTTATTTTTTTTAAAATACTTTTGTATAATACGCATCAATTCTTTTAAAACTCCGACAATACCTATTATAAAAAAAAACTTGTTTACCACACATTAAAGGTCTGAGTGTATATCTCTCAGACTTAAAAAATATAATATTAGGGTTGTATATAAACCATACAACATTAATGTTGGCAAAATTAAGCCTTTTAAAGATGAATTGGAGAAGATGAAAAATAGTGTAGCAGTATATCTTATCCCATGTAAATTTTGCGATAAAGTATATATCGGTCAAACCAGTAGATTATTAAAAGATCGCATAAAAGAACATAAATATAACATCTTTGAAGATCCATAAAAACATACGGGATTAACTGAACATCGAATAGACACGGATCTTAATTTTGACTATGATAATGTCAAAATTCTAGGTAGCGAACCAAATTTACTAAAGAGAAGACATTTCGAAATTTATTTTATTAAGCAAAATAACAAAACTGTTGAGATCAGACATGAGATCACTTTTTTATCGGATTCATACATACCTTTAGGGGCCATTCAAGTATTACGTTAACAAATTTTTCATCAAATTTTACATTTATTACTCATCATTTATTTCCGAAAATTTTCGGTGTATTCAATTAACGTCTTTTTACTCTAATGAGATACTATTCTAGGCAGTTTTATATCTTATATAAGAGCAGTTGGAATACCATATGATACATGGTCCGTAAAAATATACAGTAATGTCTTGCTTGTATTACCATTATTATTATTATTTATTATATTAAATTAATATTTGTGTATTCTATACTTTTAGTATATTTATCAGTTTTATGACCATATCTATTTATTTGGAAAAGTTCAAATCTGACCGTTTTATTCTTATTCATAAAATCTGCAAACAATAATATTACACATATTTCCAGTTAATTATTGAATAATGTCTAAACGTCTGTATTTCATTCAGAAATCTAATATTTTTAATAATTCGAGTGATAAGGGGTGTATTACTTTTGTTTTTCAGAAATGGAGTTAGAACGAAGATTGCGTAGGGCCGTCATGAAAATTACGAACGTTAGGTGGTCAAGATAGAAGGCAGATGGACTCAATGATGTCATCCCTGGGAGCCGATATTTCGACGGCATTTCGATGCCATACGGTCGGAAAATGACGATTTAATATCGGCCAGGATAGAGCCAAGATTGGATATAAACAGCCATGAAGAAGAGCGTGGTAATACTCCGCTGCACGTGACAGTTAAGCTTAATTCCGCCAACATCGTAAAAAAGTTAGTAACTTTACAAGCCGACGTTAACGGCGTCAATGTGGAGGGAGAAACACCACTGCATTTAGCTGCAGCATCCCGAGAACTCTGTATTGCTGAAATACTATTAAATCACAAATATGATACGCGTAATTAGAAAATCCCATTTCAGTCCCAAAAACGCAGTCCAATATTAGTCGTCGATGTAATAAATCCTATATCCCTGCATTTAATGTAGTATAAGTTGAAAAATATATCTACAAACTTAAAATTGAATATCGCGTCCAGGGCAAGGTTGCCATAAGCCCTGCTGAAGAGCACAACATGGCACCTTGTTGCGAAACACATTTGATCAATAGTTCCAATTATAAGCGTTAGAGGGACGATTTTTAATATTAAATCCAATAGTATGTGATTCATAATTTTTACATATAAGTACCGGATGATTTATTGTGCTAGACGTGAACTGATATCCCAGTTATATTAGTTCTCGATGTCAAACGCAACAACTCTCGAAGAAGTTATAGAGGTCTTGTCGCTCTTCTCCATTGATAGGTGGATCGATCTTGATTGGACTACGAAAGTCCAGAATACGATCCACTACAAACCACTCCAGAAATCGAAGGAGGTGGAGTCGAATCCATTGGGTTTCCGTGATACCTGGACATTGACCGATGGTAAGGTTTCTTCATTAAAGTGGCGTATAATTGTTGGATTGCAATAGCAATGCTCCCACTCCAAAAATGATCGAAAGTTTGCGGACGCTTGAGTCCTTGCTGCAGCTGCCAACGAATCTAATATCAGCCAAACTGGACGTAAGACCACAGTACGTTTGTTGGACCTGGCATGAAATTTTGATACTGCCATCATTTAATTACAGACAATTAGCAAGAATCAATGATTTGCCTCATTCAGCGGAATAATCAGGAATTCCTTCTCGAAAATGTTTACCCTTTTTTGAAACTTCCGAGCTCCAATCCATCTTCTCGCAATCGATTCTGTGGCTTTCAATGTCTCATAAAAGAAAGTAACTGCAACCCTTTTTTTTGCTGCTCTTTCGTCAGGATGATATATTGTATGAAACTGAGCGCGAGGTTTATCACTTCATCATTTAGGAATCGGCCTGGTTTTAGTCGATCTAAATCTTTCTTCTCTAAAATTCTGCTCGCTATTTTTGGCTTTCTGTGTTCTTTTCGGCCATATTATTGTTAAATTCCTTTTCTTGGTCTTGTTCATAATCGGGAATTCCTTTCCTTCTGATCCGGCGTCCTTAGTCTTTTGCAGACCAGCTGTTCCATGTCGGTTTTAGCCGAAACACACTTTACATCCTCCATGTTTTAGAAACGAAACACACTTGAGAACATGATCTTTGAAGTTGTAAAAAATAATTATTACGAGTCGTACACTCATCGGACCAGAATTGTTTGATTTGTTAAGTTAATATAAATGAAATCACATTTTCAAAAATTGAAAAGCATGAAAGTAATTTTTTTTAAACTATTATTAGCAAAATTTAATCATTTTTATGGAAATTGAGTTAGGCTCACATATTTGCTTGCGGACATGATGAATGGTAGACACAAGCATACGACCTTCATTTCTTGAAAATACACATTATAAAGGAAGATATTTCGTAATAATTTGGATAATATGCTTGTTTTGAATGGGGAGGAGCTAAGATATGGAATGAAGGGAACGCCATCGGTATCTGTTGAACTCTGGAAGCGATTAGTGGAGTTGCCTATCCCTACTCTAAGTAAGTTTGTAAAGACTGCCTACTCTGTGGACGTTTGCCAGAACTGCCATTTTATAACACGTACAGAAATGTGCAGTCTATTCTGTCTTTTTTTTGCGTGTAAATTTTTCCGTATCGTACGTAAAGATTTGAATTTTCCTCTCTGAAGCTAACATTATTTTATAAATTGTTAATTGCAATTAAATAACACATTTATGATATAACATACACTTATTTTGCTATTATAAAAACATATCTAAATAAAAAAGAAATTATTAATCAGATAGAAACCCAGATTAAAAAATCAAAAACCAATGAAAAAAAGCACAAAAAGTTTTTAATTTAGGTGTGTTGCTCGAATCTGTTGCATCCCGTCGGATATTTTATCCTAAAAGCTGAAGGATACGTACACCAAAAATTACAGATGATATTACCGAGACTAATTCTTACATTAATTTGTTAATTTATTATTACGGTCAAGAAGAAACTTATAATTTGCCTTGTGCAAATATATTATTTGTTAACAAAGCAATGTTTCGGATTCTGGCGACAATTCAGCTGCACAAGTTTTTATTTAAATATAGTTACTAAAATTCCTAACAAACAAAGATTAATACAAATTAACTTAAATTGCACTATTTTAGTTCATGATACCTAACGTAAGTTTAGCCGTGGTTCTCGAACATTTCGTAAAACGAATCACAAATATAATAGAAATGCAGATATTCTCATAAAATATAAATATCATGCATTTAACAATATTTTTTGTATTCATAACTGTATTGCGGTATTGAAAAGAAAAAATAACCAATGTTGTTTAAACAATATTCTGGCAATTTATGCATAATAAATAATATATAAATATGCGAATTACGTAGATTTGTAAACTACAGGGATACATCTGTTAATTGCACCCAAAACGAAACGCGTTCGGCCTTACATTTCTTTTCGTAACAGTAATCAATTTTGGACAATGAAACAAATATTTGAAATGGCAACAATTTTTATTAAAAAATGTATAAACCATTAAGATATACAAAAACTCCTCTGACTTGAAATTTCTTTCGATAACGGGAAGAAAGTTTGAGAAGCTGAAAAACATTTTTAAAATGCAATCTTTGGGATAAATTTGCGAATATTGTGAACAAAATTTTTATTTTCGACCTATTTATAAATTAATATATTCTTATATAGTCATATTCACATAGCTATGTGGCATTGGAAGCCAACATTAACATCGTTGACGTTGATGGAAAAACACAACTGCACTTAGCTGCAGCATCGGGAGTAATAGATAATGCTGAGATACTGTTAAACAAAAAATACAATACGAGCATCGTCGATAATAATTCTAATAGACCGGGGTGTACAGCCATATTTAATAATAAAATTAATATGGTGCAGTTTTTATTATCACGGGGTGCCACTATAAGGAACAATGTAAGAGAAGCATTAAAATATGCTATAGAACAAAACTGGACAACACAATGATGGCGAATATTTAATATAGCTGAACGTTTCTTGTTTATTTTTATAAGATACACGAAGGCCGCTATAGGTATACACGATAAATAAACGCGTTATTTTCTCAACGTGTTACAGACGGAATCGATGTTTTATCAACTGCGGTAGCCGGCGTAGGTTTTCCCCCCCACATAGGTGGTTTTCCCTACGCGCCATTGCACACCCGAATGGGGGTACCACTCAATATGAAGCAGGCCTGTTAGGTAAATTATGTAAAAGGCCCTTCGAAATGGTGACGATCTCGATAAAAGTATTTGTATTTCGAATAGTATGATCCATATATATAATATGACGTTGTAATCTAATTAAACGTTCGAGAAATGGAAAAGTCGAACTAAGATGTAAAAAATTGACGATCGGGTTTTTTCAGTACGTTTAGGGACGTCGTGGGGTCAGGAAGTCCGCGTCGCGATCGGATCGTCACCGCGTGATCGGAATAAAGTTGATTTCTAGTTTGTGACCGATCATATTGCGCGTTTTATTTAAAGCCCTTCCACCAGTCGTTAACAAATGGTGCCGAAACCCGGGAGCAATCCCGGGTATGGTGGAAGTGGCTCTTTCGCGAGCTTGCGGCCGAACATTGTGTCGTGTATATGTGTGGAACTTCACACCGGGTTTGTGACTCCGCGTTGCAGCATTTTTCGTGAGCGGTCGGAGATGTGACAGCGACCGCGGGATTTCTTGGACGTCGTGGACGTCGCTAAGAATTTGCTGCGTACGTCGTCTGTGATACTTGAGAACCGTTTGACAGGAAGCCTCCAGAAGACAACACCATCATCAACCTCCGTGGCTACATGTGGATTGCAGCGATCAGTTACCGGTATGCGATGAGAATGCAACATCGGTAAAATGGACTTAAGCATGGTGAGCTGTTCATTTTTTCGGGTTCTGTAACGGAGTAATTTGCATTTTGTCCATTTTTGGTTGCGCGTTCGCTTTACGACTCCATTTTATACTTTGACGCGCGATCGTGTTTTGTCGTCCTCCACGACGTTCGATTTGAGAGTGGAAAATAATTACGACGCTTCATTGACAGTTTGTTAATTCACGGTCGTATTTGTTTAATAATAATAGTGTTTGTTTTTTGTCGACGACTTTTTCCACCTTTATTCAATTATTTTACATCTAATACGATTGAATGTCCTCTAATTGCCTCTGGAGTTCGGGTAGTTCGTTAAGAAACACTTGAAAGTTGAAACGCGCTTCGTCTGCACGTACATGTATCTTACCCTGTCTGATTCGCCTTTTAATGTTGGAGGGTTTTAAAGTTAAATAGATACCGCTAATTTTATTAATGCCTTTTTTGAAAATAATTCGGAAATAATTTACTTCATTTGGAAGTTCAAAATAAATAAAAGAAAAAATTACTCTTTCGTTCGATACCATTAATTTTCCTATTGCCGAGATATCAGTATGATGTTGATACCTGTTTATGTCTAATATAAGAATAAAGTTTTATCAATGTGTTTATTTGAATTTGATAATATGTGCGGCACGATAAATGTGATACGGCATAAACACCAAATGTTCCAGATTTTCGAAAAAATTCGTTACCATTATAAGTGGTCTCCGTTTAATTTAAATCTTATATATACAGTACTCATATTCAGACATGAACGCGAAATTATCGACTTCCCTATAGTTCGTCGGTAAGGAAGAAATCATTGAAATTTATATCGTAAATGGTTTATTTACATTGGAACCCTCACAACGCGAATATCTATTACTAAAATTTTACCTTTAAGAAGGTACGATAATTAGTAGCGTACTAACTGTGATGTAACCAAATAAGATCATTGAAATGTAATTAGTTTCACGATGATTAATTTATTCAAATTACAGGTTAAATTAAATAATTTATATTAATAACAATTAGAATTCGAACAAATTTTAGAATGGGGATAAATTTTAAATCCTAAATTCGATTATATTGAGAATCGAACATAAATACGGGCATATATGCAGGGAAATAGAACGAAATATCATTAAGTCAATAATTGTGAATTTAATCCTTAAAAGTGTGAATTGTAAGTTCGATGACGAAATGTTAGGCGTCCGATTACGTACAAATCACTCTACAATACGTTTGGCAAAGTTTTTATTCAACGTTGCAATTCGGCAATTTAAGCCGAAATATCGATCCTTTCGAGTTTATTGACTGTCAAGTACCAGTCAGCGCCTTTGACAGGTGTTCTGACGAACATCGTCTTTCACTAGATGTCCGTAAGAACATCGCGCCATAATAAATGTTCGAACAAAACTGCTGCGAACATAATCGATGTTTGAAATCTGCGGTACCCGGTACAGGTTTTTCCTCCACATGAGTGGGATTTTCCCTGTGCCATTGAAAACCCCAGTGGGGCACCCCGGTTAAAAATCGGCTGTCGCCCGCGATCTGTTACATGTATATTTGTAAAGATCCTAAAAGTTACGTACTATTGTTAGTACTGATTTTTAGATTGCAAGCCTTGAGGAGACATAATAGTTGAGAATTTGGTTTGATTTTGAGCCTGCTTTTCGAATTTGCCAGATATCACCTTTGGATATCTCTGTTTGTACATCTCGCGATATTTGTATTGCAAACGGAGCCATTACTGAAGGTGGATTTTCTGTTTTCGGAGCGGGACAGCTGACTGTTTCGTAAACAGCGAAATTCTATTTTGACTCAGTTTGTAATACGAAATATTTTGAGAGCAGATATTGTTTTAGATATCGAACTTTTATGTCACATGTGGCTCGCTTCTGGATGGAGAGTAACCTGTGTGGTTACGAGTTCGGGGATTGAAGTCAGACTCCAATTTTGACCGCGCTGGCCTCCTGGTGAACAAGAAGTCCGGAGGTTCGAAGCGTGACATAATTTGGTCCACATGATGCTCAATCTCCTGATGGATAGTAACCTGACAGGAACATGTGTATGACTAAGTGTCTTATACAGGCCTCTGGCGAATGAGAAGTCTTGAGAATCTGAGCGTGGACGAATCGAATTGGAATTCGATTCCTGTAGTCTTTGGTGCAAATTCGAAAATAATTAATCTTTTGAATTTTATCGATTTGTGTTTCGATATGAGCGCTCGAAAGCGCCGCCTTTCGGCTTTGGCCGGGGAACGTTTGTCTCTTGTTTTAATTGGTTCCCCTGAAAATCTCCTCGATGCTAGCAGTCGAAAATTGATCGTGAGCTCTGACAGTGGTAGCCTCTGTGGCAATGCGTCCTATGGCAAACCTGCGTCGGCCCAATTTATTTACTGTGGAAATTGTTGCCTACGTCCTTAGGGTCGTAATAAAAAAAGCATAATTGTATTCTAAGACCGAATCACGTCTCTTATTTTTTCCGCCCGTTTTGCACAAAAACAATACTTTAAAGATAATCCAAAGAACACCGCATTTTCTCAAATAGAAGTTTGATAGAAAATAATAGATTTGGACGGCGATTGATTGTTGATTTTATCGTGTAGATTAAAGAAATTTTATTTGTTTTCGAATATGGAAACGAAGCAGCACGACGAATGTGTAATGAAAATATGATTGTAATTACAAATAAAAAAGAAATTCGCGCCTTTCGTGAAAGGTTTGGTATCAGTTTCATGTCAAATTTTGTGCGCGAATGACAATTTGAATGGAAGTAGCTTAATATAAATCATAATACATATAATGATTGTTCATGTTTGTGAAGGTCATGATCAATTTTACACAGGTCCCGATCCGGACTATGGAGTGCGGGCCTGTCGTCTTTATAGCTGCCCTTGCCTTTGATTGATATGTCCCATTATTCGAGTGATGATGATGACATGACGAATCGAAATTGAATTGATTAAAAATTTCTAACATATTGGGACTCGTATTCGAAAACATGAGCCTTTGAATTATTAATATTCGAATTGTTAATATCTGTTTTTTACGGAATTTTCATGAAAACTCCTCGAGACGATCGCAAGAGTCGATGGTCACGAGCAAATCGCCTACCTACTCTGAAAAAATGACTTGGTTATTTCAACTAAATGCATATGGTTGGCAGTTTTTAAAAATATTTGTTTAATGTTACAAAATAATGGTTATAGTTATCGAATATTTTGTTGGTCTATTGATGTCGTGCAGTTACAATAACTACGTGGAATAGTTAATGTTAGCGAACAACACGTTCATTATTACAGATTAAGATGTAAATATTAATGTATATGAATATTATATATGAATTAATATTTAGTATTATTTATCGTATATTTTGTTCTGTGAACAATAATACGTTTACTAGAACTAAATATTTGGTAATAGTTACCAAATGGTTTGGTCACTAATTTGTGGTTTGGTAAACGGGGAAAAGCACCTCTGCGCATGCGTCTTGTTAGTATGCATCAGCTGTTGCGAACGGTTCGGTTGATCAGCTGTTTAAAAGACTTTTTTTATCGATATAGTTAATTATTGTTTTCATGTTTTTTTTCTCTTCTACAGATAAAAGAAAACACGAAATCATAAAATATATATGTATAATGTGTTGTGTGAATGCAATTTTGTGATTTATTTTGACAGGCGACCTCAATGATTTGAGGTTAACCGGTCACATTTTACCCAATTAAGTATCTCACTTATTATCCTAATATATATATGTAAGTTTGATTTATAATTTTTTAAGAGCTGTATTATAAACTTATATCTAATGCACTTTTTATTATCAACATAGCTTTCGGTATACCTTGGTTGCAAATGACCTTATAAGTCTGCGTACTTACAAACACTATTACAGTAGTATTTGTCATTGTATCAAATATTAGCTTCTACCCAAGCTAATTTAATTACATACAAAGAAATATAAAATACGCAATATGTGTGGCTTCCAACCAAATATTGAAAAAATTAAACAAATTAATAAAATCTAAAATCGCTGTTATCGGTGAAAATTGTTTGGCTCCATACTAATACTAAAAATGTAATTCCTGGCTCAAATTAATCTATAACTGTATTTCTGGATAAGTTTTCCTCGTACCAACTTGGTGAAATTTGTGTCAGGCAGATTGGTTCAAGTTATCATGTCTAAAAAAGATGAAACAAAATTATAAGAAATTTATGCTCGACTCGACTATTTCAATATTTGGGTGAAAAGTGGCATCTGATTCAGATGCAACCATTTACCATCAGTTTGTGTTTGAACACAAATTTTAA
>JAQOWT010000033.1:0-91464 GCA_030407085.1 Trichopria drosophilae | reverse complement strand
TAGTATTAATATCTGTTCTTTTGGCTACTGCAATCGGTAAGTAAGGTTTCTTATAATCGGTTGTTCCTATATATTATGACAGTTACGGGCACGTAACAATTACGTAGCGAAATATATTTAGAATTTGAAATGAATATTGAAAAGTAACCCGATACTAAATGTAATTTAAAGAACAAACTTTCTGTGTTTATATACATATACACTTGAACTCATACAGTTAACCAAAGCGAAAAATATTACATTTACAAAGTGCACAGCGCTGAAATATAAATTCATAAACGAGAGGTGAGGGGACTTTCGGATTCAACGCAATTGTAGCACACCGAGGCAAATGATATCACACCAGCAAGTAGCAAAGAATTAGATGGAATTGACGAATTCCAAAGGTATCAAAGTAGGATTTGAAAACAATTTAATTCCTTTCAATTGCAATTGTATTCCTTTCCTTAACTATTTTTAAACGCGAATTCCATCCAATTATTTTCACTTCCTAGGGTGTTATTCACTGATCTATACACATGGATGGGGCACGCATATGTTCGGCGGCCGAAAGCGTGATATAAGACAGGCAATTATCCAATATGGCGGAGGGGGACCGAGGGCGCACGAATAAACCCGAAGCCCGCCAAGCCCGAAGTCCTCACTGGAATGATGGCGCGCTATTCAAAATGATCTTGAAGAGTTTCGTGTACAAAACTTAATAGAAATTGAAAAAAATTGATTAATGTATATAATTGATTTCTCGATTCATGAAATCAACTTTTATTATATAAAAAAAATTATTAAGACATTTAATAATTGTTTTCTCGAGTTTAAAAAAAAGCCCTTTTCGAAAATAAATGTAGAAGTCGTAATTCCTAACTACCAGCTCTTCAATCTTTAAAAAAATCTTTTTAAACATGCGCCATAGTACAAAAAAATAAAAACCCTATTTTTATTTGATTTATTGTATTTTAAAGATATTCCACTTCATAAAAGGATTGAAGAAATATGTAATTGTATATATTTTAGTAACCTGTCTGGTTTTTTCTCTAGAGAGTATAAAATGATGAGCAAGATGATTGAAAAAAATAAGAAACCCTATTTTAATCAGGTTTATGAAATTTTTTCAAATTTTTTTTGTTTTCAAAATAATTTTAATTAATATTAGTCTGGGATAATATATTTAAGTGTTTGTACTTGCATAAGTCTCTATATTTATTTGTAATTTAAGGGCTGAGGAAAAGCCGTAAAGGGGTGAAATTCTCCGAAAAAGTTCCATTTTCCACCTCAAAAATGAAAAGGAAACCAATATTTCTTAATTGTTTATGTCTGATATGTCATTTTTTATGTACAATTAGTGTTAATACGTCGCGGACGCCCGCCATTACACTATACATATATCTACACAATGTTATTTATACTCGCGACTGTTCGGCACTCTTCGGGTGTTTCCGGCTTGATAAAATACTGCTTTCGGTGCTTTCTAATCGTATCACGTTTTCGACGCTATGCCCTATCCATGTATATAGATCAGTGGTGTTATTAGATGAACTAATTAGAAAAGTATCTTTCTGCAACCCCTCCTGTCAAAAACTCGACTAAATCGGGTGTTATAAGCATTAGCACGATAAAATATCCTTCATTTTGATTTATTCTTTTCGGATATGTTTCTTATATGTCGAGGGGCTTCGCCCTCCGAACACCCCATGCCCCCCCCCCCCAAAAAAATCAAATCAAACATATGTATATTTTAAGCCGTTTTTGACACAAGAGGTTACAGAAAATAGTCTGTGCAACTCTTTATTATTCCACAGCCATTACAAAATTTCCAAGAGCTGGATGTGCTTAAGCAAACTAAAGTGTTTGTCACATGCAATAATAAACATGTCAGTATTTATCTATCAAAAAGTTCTACTTAATATTACTATTCTTGTACCCATAACCTGTTAAAAAAAGACATTTGGTAAAATATTACTTAAAATATATACATATTTTTCATTACGTACTCTTGCAAAATGAACTTGACATCCAGTTATATCGATACCAGGCAAAATATGGGAAATTCCTAAGTGGATGGCCTTTTCAAAATCCGCCATTAAATAGAAATTCCTCTCACCATCGAAAGGTTCCAATGTCCCAAAAATATTCGAAAAAACGGCAATGTAATCATCCGTTGTTTGGTCACTCATGAGCGCCCAAGCGCATGGGATATGCTATAAAAGAGGGTAGATATTACTTAGATTACCAGCGACATTGCATTCGACTCGTTATCATAACGAACCCAGTGACCACTGAGCAATTGCATCCGTGGCATATACTGCATATATTATAAAAGTGTGGAATCCAGAATAGCCGAGTTAACTGTATATATACTCAACTTTAAACGATATTTCAAATTAAAAAAAAAAGAATAATGGTTGCTTAATGATTTCTGTTGCTTTTAATAAATATAAATATTATTATAGAAAGGTTTCAAGTTATATAGATTCTTTCTGGCAAACTCTATTTACACTGGTATGTTAGCAAATGTCATATACGCGTGTGTAAAAATATATATTTATTTGTGGAGAGTTTTTCCATTACTTTTCAGCTCCAGTATGATGGAAACTTGTAAACTGCAAGTAATTTAACGCATAGTTTCCTTTACAAATAGATGCAGGCTCTTACCGTGCCATTTCGAACGATCATTAACGTCATGACTTGTTTCACAATGTTGCGGTTGTTTTTCGCAAACTTGGGAATACAAAAAAATGTCCCATCTGTCGAAATTAAAATATTTTCACCCACGATCAGTTCGTTCAGAAATATTGGATCATACAAAACGACGTGATCCAGTCCTGCAGAATTTTATACGATATTGCACCGAACCCATTGCTTGTCACTGTAATGGAGCAGGTGACTCCAGTCTCGCGACGTCAGGCTGCTGTGCAATTGCTGCAAATTTGCCGGTACTTTGGGTAAACACTCCTTCCGGCATCTGAACATTGTGTTTTTCACCGACGGAAATGGAATGTGTGCTTTGGCTTCAGCGTGTCTGTAATAGACGTAAAACAATAGTCTATACAGTATACCAATACCACTCGTTGTATCGAACAATAAAGAATTTATTCGGTTATCAACATCTTGTCGAATCAGATTTCATACGCAACGATTGACTGCCAGCATTCAAAATCCTATCTCTATCCTCATCGTATTGCACCAAGGAAGTAACAGAGGATATCGAAATATTCTCTGTACATTTCTTTGCACACATATGCATAAATATGAGGATATGAACTTATACATACATGAGACAATCTACGATAACTTTTATATGTAGGAAACTGTACATAAAAATGACATTTTATTTGATAAACAAGACAGTTTTTGTATTAAGTGAATGTCAGAAAAAATCACGCAATAGTTCTCGTTCCTAACTAAGTAAACTGCGTTACTTTTAAAGGCTTATTCGTACGAAACTTTCCTTTATTGTCCTTCGGATGAAAGACTGTTGAAAAGATTCTTGCTTACAAAGGACTAAAAACTTTGCCTCTATCATCATTTCATGTTATACTTTTAAAACGTATCATTTCTAAGAAAAAACAAGTAGAGAAAATTTAATTTCCATAAAAATGAACATTTGTTGCATGATTATTTTCGCTTCATACGAACAATTCCAAAACAATCTTTTGAATTTCCTACATTACGTAAAGTAATTTACGTTGTTAATTAATTTAGTTACTTTTTAACCGCCACACTATTAATAGAATTTTAAAATCCACCAAACCTATTGCCATTTTCCTGTATTACATTTTCAAGTACTACATCACTACTCTTGAGTAGCTAAAAGCCAGTACCGCAAAAAATTAAAGTTCGACAAAAAAAATGAGAAAGTTAATTGTGTTAGTATTATGTTTCGTTTATTCCACTGTGTTGTTAAGTATTTGAATTTTGTTGAATAATCGAATAGTACTTAAATATTGCAATTTTCATCCCCGCAAATAATGAAAACAACGTCGCAAATTATATTAGAAGTATCGCGTATTTACTCACAGACAGGGTGAGTATCTATGATCCGAATATAGGGCACACGCCGTGTTATCGATTAACCGATTGTGATTGGTCGATTAAAGCGGCAAGGCCTCTTGCCATTGGCCACGACGGAGCTCACGGAAAGGCGCGTAGTGATGCCGCTACACAACGAAAGAACGTTTTGTACACCCAACTCCATTAATTCGCGCAGGGAATCCCCGTGGTTTTCTTTGTTTCTCACATAAAGACGTATAGGCAAGAACAAGGACAAAAGTGGGGATTCCCTGCACGAATTAATGGAGTTGGGTGTATATCAATTGATTCTAATTCAGTAAAATTTACTTCAATCACGTTAGACGGTTTTGGAGCTTGTGTGGTTATTTTTGTCTTGTTTATTTCATGTCAATAAAAATATATTACATCAGTTACACATATTTTGTATGATTCGACTCGGCAAGCAGGAACAAGAGATCGAACCGATCTTCTATTTGAATAGTAGCAACATTATAATTATTCGCACGCAAAATCACAGATCGTTGATTATACAAAACTTAAATTTATCCTTATCCAACGGAGTCGTTACATTATTACTATCAGTCCGTCTACAGATTTTCTCCTTTTCTCTTTCCAATTTTTTTTATGTGATCAACGTCCAAACATTAAATTATTAAATTAAAGGTACAATACCTATATGACGTGTCGCTGTATTCCAAAACTACTTCGATGAATGATGTTTGAGACGAGGATATTTGATCTCTATCCAATCCTTTTCCCCGAGGAAGGCGACGAGCGTCAATTAAATATTATCCTCTGGATCCAAATTAAAGTCCCAATAACCATCCAATAACGAAGCATCCAATAAGTCCCAACAAGTAGAAATTCATCGTCATTCGAATAAGTCAGACAAATAGAAAATTCATGAATTACACTCCAATATTCTTGCGTTAGTCACTTTCTTCATTTGCGAACTTGAAAGACCAAATCTTTACACTTGTTGATCATATGGATTTCTCCCAGGAAATTTATAATGGACAATCTAAATCAGCCACAATCCTAAATCACGGAATAATCCGGAATAGTGCCAAATCCGAAACGTAGATGAAAAATAAGGCTGCAAAACAAGACGCCTTATTAACTAAACCGATGGCGATACAAAATTATTCACTTTTGCAAAACTTACCTTAATCAGGACTTATCTCTCACCATGCGTTTCGACCACAGCGAAACCGACACTTTCAAATCTTATTTGGTGTCGTGTATTATTTCAGTCGATCGCGATCGAGAATAGTATATTACTCAACGAGGGAGGTAAAATAAAGAATGTCTCAGACTGCGCGTAATTTTTACCCGAGGTGAAGCCGAGGGTGAAAAACATGTAGTCTGAGGCATTCTTTTTACTTCCCGAGGGAAGTATACGATTTTTCTTCATACAAGGGAGGATATGCCGCACCTTTCCTCCCGCAAGCGGGAGGAAAGTTGCTGCTTTCCTCCCGGTATGAAGAAAAAAATATTTTGCATACTTTCTCTCCTGCCTCCAGGGAGGAGAAGTATGATGAATAGTATATTACTCAACGAGGGAGGTAAAATAAAGAATGTCTCAGGCTGCGTGTAATTTTTACCCGAGGTGAAGCCGAGGGTGAGAAACAGGCAGTCTGAAGCATTCTTTTTTACTTCCCGAGGGAAGTATACGATTTTTCTTTATGGCCGGGAGGATAAACGGCATCTTTCCTTCCGCTTGCGGGAGGTAAGTTGCTGCTTTCGTCCCAGTGTGATGAAAATATTTTTTTCTTCACACCGGGAGGAAAGTTACTTCTTTTCCTCCCTGTTATGAAGAAAAATCGTATACTTCCCTCGGGAAGTAAAAAAGAATGCCTCAGACTGCGTGTAATTTTTACCCGAGGTGAAGCCGAGGGTGAGAAACAGGCAGTCTGAGGCATTCTTTATTTTACCTCCCTCGTTGAGTAATATACTATTCGCATACTTTCTCTCCTGCCTGCTTCGCCACGCCGCACACGGTTACAATATGACAACCACGCTGCAGTGGGGAGTAGCGCTAAATTCAAAAGAGGCACCGACGCTAATATAGGTGACCCGCGAGACACGAGAATGGTCTTGGGCATTATCGCGCTACTCTAACAGACGGCGTTACAGTATGGAGACGCGCGAAATTCACATGCCGAGCAAAATGCGTTTTGCACTTTGATGAGCATTTCTTCTGTAATTGTGTTTACAATTTCAACAATGCGATTTTATAACTCTTCTCTATTATTTACTGGTGGTAATTTATGCAGCTCATCTTTGAAATAGCCCCATACGAAAAAATTGAGGGGCGCCAGATCACTGGTCCATGTCGAACAATCCAGCGCCTCTGGCACCATCTTGCTGTAACCTGATACGCTGCCCTTCCTAGAATTTGTGCAATATGAAGTATTTTCAAAACAAATATTCAGTGAATTGTTATTTGCTATAGAAGGGTATAATCACTTGTTCCATGGTCTTAAGTGTTGGGGTAACAATTTCTTGCAACATTTGCAAATACATGTCTCCACTTAAATGGTCCAATATTAAAACCGGTCCAATGATTCGAGACCTGACAATTCCGATCCAGACATTTAATTTTATAGGATATTGGGTTCGAATTTGAAGCAATTCTCGGGGATTTTCTCTAGCCCAATACAGTGGTCCATCCCTTATTCTAATTTCCCTTATTCTAATTTCCCTTATTCTAATGTCTTCCTGTATTCTAATTTTTTCTCTTCTCCTATTCTAATATTTCCCCTCACGCGTTCTCCCCACTGACATCTGTTGACGTGTGGATTTTCTAAATACAAATAACGAAAGAGACAAAAGGGAGACAGGAAATCGAAGTAGTGGGGGAGAGGGGAAAATTAGAATAAGGAAAGAATGCCGCCATCTTGGCTGACTGGACAAATTAGAATAAGGGAAGGACTACTGTACACCTATAATTTTGTCGATTCGGTGATGATTTAGCAAAAAAAAGTGCACTCGTCACTAAAACAAATGTTTCATTATACATCCTGGTCTCCATGTAAGATGTTTGTCATTCGTTCACAAAATATCATTCGGTTTTCTTCATCTGCTCCAATTAATTCTTGGTGCTTATGTGCCTGGTATGGAAAATATCCATTTCTTTTTAGTACATTGTGCACTGATTTTTGGCATAACCCAACCATTTGTGCAATACGTCCAGTAGATATATGGGGATCTTCGTACACTGCTGCGCAAATAAGCAATTCGTCATCCTCTGCAATTGCACTTGCTGGATGCCTATTTCATGTACTCTTTCAACATTACCAGTACTTTCAAACCGGTCAATGGCTGATTTAATAGTACTTACAGAGGAAATTGGACTATTTTCGAATTCTACTGCGAATAGGTCTCAGACTTGTTGGAAACTATTCCCTCCATAGTACCATTTAATCATTTGTGTGGAACAGTTGCTTCGATAACTGAACTGGATTATAACTAACAGTCCCTGTTGATTCTCGGGTCGCTCTTGTATTCATTCTCAGTGTAACCCAAGCTTGCGACGACGTCGCACAGAAGTGATACGGAATGTATAGTGTAGCACCACGATCATTACGTATAAATGATCCATTGCTGTTGACCTAAAAGCATAAGATAAATGCACAAAGTATCAAGTCCTTTAACAATATTTTTCTTATTATTATACTTAATAACAATACTTATCTGACAAGATGGCAATGGTCAGCATCGGATGCCTCTCGGAGAATTGGTTTTCATCCAGCAGAAAATTACACGACTCTACAAAACATTTTTATAACTTTATTTGCGTGTACATTATTACGCAAAATTAAAACAAAAATATTGTTCAACCTCCAAAACCGTCTAACGTGATTGAAGTACATTTTACTGAATTAGAACCAACTGACATACTGAATTAAGAAGTGCATTGTAAACATGAGGACAAAAACGTTCTTTCGTTGTGTAGTGCCATCACTGCGCGCCTTTCCGTCGTGGACAATGACAAGAGACCTTGCCGCTTGAATCGACCAATTACAATCGGTTAATCGATAACACGGCGTGTCCTACATTCGGATCATAGATACTCAGCCGGTATATGTATATATCATATCATGACCTGTGCGCATTGGTTCGTATGAAATACGATAGAAGATTTATTTCTCTTGTCTGCCGCCAATAAATGCAAAAATATAAAACAAACACGGATATACGCCGCAAAAACTTCCAAGTACTTACTCCGGTTTAGCTATTAAGTTTTTGTGCATATTTATTAAAGTCTCGTACATTTCTGTAGCTGCCGATTCTTTAAGGTCAGCCTTGCATACAGTTTTTTTTAGCATTATCGTCGGCTCCGTGGTTGTGGGTGGCTGTTAATTGAAATTTCTTTCCTGGACGTTTCACCCCTGCTGCACCATACCTGGTCTGATTTGGGTCATCTTTGCGTGGTCGTTTCTGTTTGCAGTTGTAGTATCTAGTCATATAATAAAATGTATGCGTTAATCTTACTTTCTATTCAGTAGGCGTAAAATGGCTATTTTATGTCTCGTTTTCAGGGTGTAAAAGGACTAATGTATTAAGGTACGGATTTAATGAGTCATCATTGTTAACAATCATTGAAAACTGACCATACGTTACTCGTTTTAATCCAATAGGATCGAGTCCGGTCGTTGTAAACATACTTAAAATTCATCAAATTCTTAGATAAACAATCTTGAATTAAAAAACGCGGATATTTTTTATGCGAACTTGATTACATTCTTTCAAACTTGTACTATATCCATTCATCAGAACGATATTCATAAGAGGACATTATCGTTTTTAATGTTCATTTAATTTTCACACTTAGCAAATATTGATTTTATGAAATAATTCTTTTATATTTCCGTATGTCTGTGAGAGAAAAGTTTTTTTTTAGTCGTGCTGTAAAACTTTTTAAACTTCAGCTACATATTTTTCACGCGCTTTCTTCCTTTTTAACCGTGTTCTTTCATTTTCATTCCGTAACTGAAACTTGTATCATGTTTTACCATTTTATCTTATAGCTGGACTAAAGTTTCTGTCATTTTCAACTTCTGACAAATGACCCTCGATGATTGCACGAGTTATTGAACAACCGTTACACCAGCGGAAACTTAACAACTTGTAATATTAATTAAAAAAAGAAACATTTTTCTAACCATACGTATTATAACCCTCAAAGGGGAATCGAAATGAATTTACAACGGTGATTTTTCTAATATCGATATATTTTCCGAAATATCTACTACACAATATTTTACAGATCGCCTACGGCGCGGGTCCTAATCTCGCGAATGGGATTGTTACACAAAAAAAGACCGGAAAAAACTTATCGCGGAGGCGCGAGGGTAATTATAGTCCGAATTGAAACACCATAATACGGGGGGGGGGGGCGCAATCACAATTCCAGTAACACTGGATACTCACAGTTGCTGGTGGACCGTCCAGATGGTGGGCAGGAATCGGGGTCCAGAAATGGTCGCTCTGGATGTGGATCGACGGGGCCTGGAGTCGGCGAGCCGATATTGGCGTCCTCTCCTCGGCGAGTCCTTTGTGACACGTATCCTGCAGCACTAGGCACGGATATCCAAATTTCTGCGTCACTTGTCGCGGGATCCGACATTTGCCACTGTCGTCGAACACACCCCGCAGGGGACTTATGGAAGAGAGCGGAGCGGGTAACTCCGTCCACAATGGAAGAGGGAGGGGTCGAAGTGCCCGAACTCGAAGAGGAGCAATGCTTTTGAAAGATCCGCTCCTCTTAGCAAGTTTTGAGAATTGACGACCTCGCGGACCCGATCGTTCGGCTGGTCTGTGCCGTCGAATGCCTGATCGTAAAACGACTCGAGATACCCACCGTACTGGGGAGCTGGGGTGCGGTGTCAAGCCCCTACCAGGTGGGTTCCACACGGGGGAGCGCTTCTGCGTGCCGTGTCCACCTGGTAGCCATCCGCAAATAGGGTTGGATTCTGGCGGGCCGTGGCGACGCTTGAAAGGTTCTCTGAACCAACAGAAGCATCAAGGCAGGCAGCTTGTTGCTAATTATTTTGGGAGCTGTATTGTTGTATATCTTTTTAAAGTGTGCACAACCAGCGGTGCTGGCGCATCACTCAAATTTGGTCCCATCCCCCTTGGGGGGGGGGGGGGTTGAACCCTAATGGGAGGTAAGACACCTTAAATAACTATTATAGGTGTCGTCGAACACAGAAAGAAAAAAAAACGTACTTCCGAATAATTCGCTGTTCGCGCAAGAGCTGTCCTCGACCGATTAAAGGGCTGTACTCAACTAACTGAAGCGCGAACGTTCGTCTCCTGGACGATTCTGCAGTGGCGCCACCTCGGGGCCCGATGTCGGGGCGATCCGTGGAAGGAGGGAGATGCGTGGCGGTCGTGCTGCCCGCTCGTACCGGATTCTCCTTCGGAGAGAGAGAGAGATACGGGATCGCGTCGATCGTCTCGGCTTCTGCCTTCGGAGATAAGGAGAGAGAAGTCCCGGCGTCACTCGTCTCCGTATGTGGGGAAAGAACTGCCGACGGCGACTGACTAGAGGAGCGATGGCGGGTAGGCACGAACCTCCATAACGCGTATCCCCCGGTACGGCGAGCGAGAGCAGCGGCGAATAGGGGGAAGGATTCCCCCGGAACGCTCTCCTCTATCAGAGTTACCGGGTTTGATTCGTTACTACGTCACAAACCCCCGGGCCAGACTCGAGTACATCTTCGCGGGATGTACGAGTGTCACACTAAACGTCACTGAGAGGCACTTCACTTGATCTGTCCATCTCGATAAATGTCACTGGGGGACACTTCACTCGGTTTGGTCCATCTCGCTAAATGTCACTGGGGAACACTTCACTTAAATCTAAAACACTTAACAAAATCAACAGAGGCGTCTCCTTCGCCACTGGGAAAGAATTGCCCTTAGGCCTATACAGTGAAGTGGCTAACTAGCCATTAGAGGCACCAAACGCAAAATCGCAAGGGGAAGAGGTGGCGCTTGCAATGAGATCGAGAAAACTAAAATGGTGAATACGCAGATTCACTGACGCACGTTCGAACGCTACGCAGAATCACACAAACTCAGGATCATGCCCGCATATAGGCGATACATAAAAAACTGACAGGTTCTACGGGTTACTTCCCTGTTCACCCGGGATAGCAAAATCGCCATCTGGCTGATACAGTGTGACTTAAAACTAGGCCTTAATTTCTATCGCACGATTCGGATTCGCCTCTTCCAGTTCCATACCTTTACAATCATCATACCAGCTACGACGTCGTGGAGGATGGAGAGTAGGATGGAATGAAAAGGAATCCGCGTGACAAAGAAAAGATGGACAGTACATTGAGTATAGGTTATTTTAGGTGTCTTACCTCCCTTGCGGGTTCAAAACACCCCCCCCCCCCCCCACTGGGGATGGGGCCAAATTTGAGTGATGCGCCAGCACCGCTGGTTGTGCAGACTTTAAAAAGATATACAACAATACAGCTCCCAAAATTATTAGCAACAAGTTGCCTGCCTTGATGCTTCTGTTGGTTCAGAGAACCTTTCAAGCGTTGCCACGGCCCACAGTGGGGCCGATTCACGAAAAGCTGGCCAAAATATCGAAAATGAAGTATTTTATTTTGACCTGGAAATCGTTGTAATGGGTTCTGGGAACGTCCCACCACACAATTGTACAAGGGTAAGTTACCGGATGCTTAGGAATCGTCAATATGTCAGTGTAAAGTAGACCTTCGGTTCGTGCGCACGAGCGTGGCATTTGGAAGGTGTAAATTCGGAAACTGTACGGCAATAAAAAGTGTAGTTACCATTCATTAATATTCAAGCGAAAAATGGAACACCATCCTGGAGGTATGTACAATACATTTCCCCACATAACTAGTATTAATTTCATGTGTTTTTATTTTTTAACAACATATACATACAATTGTATAAAGAAATTGTGTTTTCGGCGAAAATAATGTTTACAAGTTCTTTTAAAAACTGTCTTGCGAGGTCCTGTTTCGATATTTATTGGAATATGTTCTGTATATTGTCAATTTTAATACATAAAAAAACCAGCTGCGGAGGACTGCGGATCGAATTGTTAATTAAATGTTAGTGCGACGTTGAAATTTACGACCGTTGCGGCCGGCGCGGCGCCGACGCGAGCGACGCGACGTGACGACGCATCGAAGTGTATGTGGCAGAAGTGTACAATAGCATTATTTCTTTTTTTTTGAAACGTAAATATATTTTTAACAATTATCTTTTCAAAATATTTTACAAAAATATAAGTTAATAAATTTTACTTATTTTATTATGACTTTAATTTTATTGCGCTAAATAAATATGATAACTTAAATAAAACGTCAATTTGATTTGTTTATTTTCTTAAGACGCTTTTTTATGTATGAATTTATAAAATCTAAATTATAACCATTAAGTTGTAAAAACTGTCTTGTATATTGTAAGTTATTTTGTTGCAATTCGACATTAGATAAAAGGACTGCTCCCTGTAAAGGAATGTTTACCTGAGATCCGTTATTTCATTATACAAAGCAAGTATAAAAAGAAAAGAATGACATACCTGCTCGGTACATTTCTCATAAAAATTGAAATTTTCATTTAGAGATATTTTATTATTTATTCTTACATTAAAGTGTCCTAGCGTTTGTAATTGATAATTGTTCAACATATCAAATTATATGACTATATATAATTACATTTACAATTTTTTAAATCTGTATTTCGTAGAGGTGATTTTTTTGGGTTTACCCTCCCCTTAAAAAAATGAAATTAACTTACCCATATGTACATATATATATATATATTTTTTTATTGGAATTTAAATATATTTTTTAAAATCGTATTACATTTTAATCTTACATTTATTACATTTCAGGACCATCTACATCTGCTAAAAAATTGTCTTACTCGAGAAAAGATATTTTCTTCATAATTAAAAATAATATCAAAAACAGTAACGAAAACATAGTCGATGGCTTGATAACATCCATTGCTGCAAATACAGGATACATCATTGAAATAGAATCGGATATGAAGCATACTATGAATTTGCTATTTTCCAACATTAGAACTCGATGGGCAGCGGCATATAGAAAAGAAGCAGTGTTTTTAAAAAACAACGAAGAATGGTTAAATAGTATCGTACAATTCAGTACCTTACCTAGCAGTGAACGTCAAACATCAACTCCGTCAAAAAATATTGTACAATCTGGTCGCCCTTCGCTGTCATTTTCGGCTTCCAGTGAAAGATCGAAGAGGAGAAAAACACAAGATTTACGCAGTACCGTTTCTTTACCGGAATTGGCTTATGCGACTACAATGAGTCTTAGGGCATCAGGTCAATCGCAAGCTGCTAATATCATTCAAGATATCACTTCTACAAGCTCGTCAAAAGCATCGCAGTATATCTCAGCTTTAAAGTCAAAGAGTGAAAATACTTTGTCTGCGGATGCAGCACTTTCGGTACTTGTGGAACATCGATTTTCAAAACGAATCTATCAAGGAATACAAAATGTCGCTAAAGAAAATTATTGTAAATTGTATCCGTCTTATAAAGAGGTGATGAGTGCAAAAATTCGTTGCTATCCAACAAAAACCAGTATTTCTATCAGTGAGAGTTGCGGTGAAGTGAAGTTACAAGCTCTACTGGACCACACTGCAGGCCGAATTTTAATGTTACAGGAAGATGTCATTGCAACCTTACCACCTGAAATTGTCGACAATTTATGCTTATGTTGCAAGTGGGGCTGTGACGGTAGTTCCGGCCAAAGTGTATACAAACAAAAGTTCAGCGAAGACGGAAAATGCGACGACAGTATATTTTTTACATCAGTAGTACCTCTACAGATGGTTGGTAGAGACAACCGAACGAAAAAGGAAGTCATTGTTTGGAAAAACCCGAGGCCGTCTTCTCCACGGTTTTGTCGGCCTATCAAAGTACAGTTTGCTCATGAAGATGTACAATTGACAGTGAATGAAGTTACAGATGTTGAAAATTAGATCAAAGCCCTTGAACCCTTGTCAAGGGTCATGCATGGAATTCCAGTATCAGTTAAATACGAGATGTTTTTCACAATGATCGATGGAAAAGTGTGCAATTCTGTAAGTGGCACTACCTCGGCACAGCGTTGCTTCTTATGTAAAGCATCGTCAAAAGAATTTAATGACATTGACAGAATGCTTGCTAAGGAAATATGTGTAGACAATCTGAGATTTGGTATGTCAACTCTGCATGCCTGGATTCGCTGCTTTGAATGCATGCTGCATTTATCTTATAAACTTGGAAGTAAAAAATGACAAGCGCGCAAAGAAGATGAAAAGAAGATAGTTGCTGAAAGAAAAGCAAATATACAAAAAGGATTTTCTGCCGAACTCGGACTTACTGTCGATCGCCCAAAGCCAGGGTTTGGAAGTACGAATGACGGCAATACGGCACGTCGATTCTTCGAAAATGCGACAATATCCGCAAGATTAACAGGAGTGAACGAAGGCCTTATTCGTCGATTTCATACCATTTTGCAAGTTATTTCAAGTGGCTATCATGTAGATGACACAAAATTTAAGGAATACTCTGTGGAAACGGCACGTCAATATGTCAACCTATATCCATGGTACTATATGCCAACATCCATACATAAATTGCTAATACACGGACCAGACATTATTGCAAATGCGTTATTGCCGATTGGTCAACTTTCTGAGGATGCACAGGAGTCGCGCAATAAAGATATAAAACGTTTTCGTGAGGATTTCTCGAGGAAAAGTTCAAGAACATCGAATTTACAGGATATCTTTAACAGACTACTAGTTACCTCTGATCCGTACATTTCAAGTATTCGCAAACTGCCTCAAAAGCCGTTGAAGTCATTGTCATCAGAAGTTATACGACTTCTTAAGCCGCCGGAAATTTCGCCACAAGAAAATGCTACATACTTATCAGATTCATCTACATCGGAAAGCGAATCTGAAGCAATGTATAAATCCGAGGAAGAGCAAGATTTTTGTTATTAAATTTTTGTACATCAGAATTACATAATAATAAATGCATTATTTTTTCATTTGAAGTTTTGTAGTTTTGGATTACAAGTACATCCCGACATTCTTCCAGTTCCTTCAATTTCACTACCAAAAAGCCGACATATAAATTTTACTTATTTGTGCGTATTATTACCATTTACTTTCATAATGTACTTCCGCTATTATCAATTTTTAAAATCTAACTGCGGACTCGTAATCAGCGACCCCAAAAATCCGTAAATGAGTAATTTCGTTTCAGTTAAAGAATATTTTCGCACATTCGTCCGCCATTTTGGATCCGCCATTTTGAATTTACAAAATCGGACATCAGATTCATAATCAGCGACCCCCAAAACCCCCCGAGTAACCATTTTCAGTCAAATTAATAGAAATTAGAATTTTTAGTCCACCATTTTGGATCCGCCATTTTGAATTTACAAAATCGGACATCAGATTCATAATCAGCGACCCCCAAAACCCCCCGAGTAACCATTTTCAGTCAAATTAATAGAAATTAGAATTTTTAGTCCGCCATATTTGATCCGCCATTTTGAATTTTTCAAATCTGACATCAGATTCACAATCAGCGACCCCCAAAACCCCCCGAGTAACCATATTCAGTCAAATTAATAGAAATTCGAATTTTTAGTCCGCCATATTGGATCCGCCATTTTGAATTTTTCAAATCTGACCTCAGATTCGTAATCAGCGAGCCCAAAAACCCTCATATAGGTCATTTGCGATTTTTGGCCACGAAATGGGGACTTTGCCCCACTGTGCGGCCCGCCAGAATCCAACCCTATTTGCGGATGACTACCAGGTGGACACGGCACGCAGAAGCGCTCCCCCGTGTGGAACTCACCTGGTAGGGGCTTGACCCCAGCTCCCCAGTACGGTGGGTATCTCGAGTCGTTTTACGATCAGGCATTCGACGGCACAGACCAGCCGAACGATCGGGTCCGTGAGGTCGTCAATTCTCAAATCTTGCTAAGAGTAGCGGATCTTTCAAAAGCATTGCTCCTCTTCGAGTTCGGGCACTTCGACCCCTCCCTCTTCCATTGCGGACGGAGTTACCCGCTCCGCTCCCTTCCACAAGTCCCCTGCGGGGAAGATGGACAGTACAATACGCAACGAAAACAAAGGATTTGAGGTGATATATTCTGATGCGATCGATACATGCTCACGATGGGGTAGGACGGCTATTTTCGCCGTTGGGCCAACTGAATGCTACGGGACAGCGGCGAGGAAATGTCAACTCACTGGACTTCACTTCTACATATTTCGTGAACACGTCCTGGAAAACTACCACAAATTGATTTTGACGCTTACCGGGGGGAAATGGTCCCATGACATCGAAACTGACTGTCATCCATGGACCTTCGGTCGTTCCTTCGCACATGAGTCCCGTAGGGGCCTGCTGGGAGACTTTTTGTCTCTGTCACTCGGAACAACGGGCGACGAACCTCGCGACGTCCTGGAAGCAGTGTTCACAGATTTAGTATGCATCTCGGGCACGCGCAGTACGAAGTTGCGCTGATTGGCCGCCCGACTCCCCGCGGAACCGCGGGAATTCAAACGGTACGTTGGCGGATGAGTTTCAATGCAAAATCATCAATTTTGACAGTAAAATGCATTTGAAAAATTCGGTTTTTCGACCAAGTCGGTGCAAGATATGTTTCTTTCTGAAATAAAAATTGGTTCTCCGAAAAAATGCTATAACATTTTTCTTAATTAATTTTAAAATTCAAAAAAATTAGAGTAAACATAAAAACACAGTTTCTAAATAATTACGCATAGATTTTTGAAAAATGCCATTTTTTCGAAAAAGCAATATAAATTTTTTTATGTGTCAACCAAATTTTTTAAATTTTTTAAATGCTTGTGGGTTTAACTAATATTTTCTTCAAGACTGCCTTCCTTCAGGTTTGGTTATTTCAGGATAAATGCTTGTAGGTTTAACTAATATTTTATTAAGACTGGTTTCATCCAGGTTTGGTTATTTTAGGTTAGATGCTTGTATGTATAACTAATATTTTATCAAGACTACCTTCCTCCATAATGTGCCGTATTCTTTTAGTAAGATTATTTTCAATAAAATTCATTACAGCATACAAGGGAATCATTTATTTATAAATCTTGGAATGTATTTTTTAATTTTTATTGCTTGAAATTACGTATCGCATACAATTTTAATCAAAAAACAGGAATTTTTATACTGTCATGCTTTCAAAAAGAATATTTCTTGCAATTTCCTAATTCTTTCTTCAGTATTTCAGAAAGAAACATGTCTTGCACCGACTTTGTCAAAAAAAACGAATTTTTCAAATGCATTTTCATATCAAAATTGATGATTTTGCATTGAAACTCATCCGCCAACGTGGCGTTTGAATTCCCGCGGTTCCGCGGGGAGTCGGGCGGCCAATCAGCGCAACTTCGTACTGCGCGTGCCCGAGATGCATACTAAATCTGTGAACACTGCCTGGAAGACGCCGGACCAGTAGAAGTCGGTGGTATGTCTTATCCACTCCTAAGTGGCCGGCTTGCGGACAATTGTGTGCGTCACTCAGGGCACGGGCACGCGAGTCCACGGGAAGGACTAGCTTCCAGGCGTCGAGATCGCTCAAGGCAGACTCAATAATAGGGTGTGGTCGGTGGAAATATATTCGGTCGTCTTCGATGCGCCAATCGGGAAATTTCGAAGGGAACTTCCGAATATTCTCCATTTTCTGAGTATACCACTTATCCTCTGAATTTCCAAGGGCACAAAGGGCTTCATCAATGTTCTCGTACAACGGCGAAAGAGCATCGGGTACCACGTTGAGGGTACCCTTTCTATGCTCGGTTTTCATATCATAGGCCTGCATGGCCAGAGGCCACCGCGCTAGTCTGCCGGTCGGGTCACGCAGGTTCCTCAGCCATTGCAGGCTACTATGATCTGTTATAATTCTAAAGTGTCTTCCCTCTATATAGGGTCTGTATTTCTTCACGGCCCAGAGGACGGCAAGGCACTCTTTTTCGGTGACCGTATATTTTCGTTCGGCTTTGGTGAGCACACGACTGGCGAAACTGATCGGGTGCTCATTACCGCCCACCTCTTGGGTGATGACCGCGCCGATCGCGAAGTCACTCGCGTCCGTCTGGATCGTGAAGGGGGAGTCGAAATTTGGGCGGGTGAGGATTGGAGTGTGGGTGAGAGAGTCACGGGGGGACTCAAAAGCAGACTGCTGCTCCGGACCCCACACCCAGGGAGTGTTCTTCGTCAGGAGTTTAGTTAGAGGGATACGATCCCGCGAAAAGTCTGGGAGGAACCGAGAGTACCACCCCCCATGCCCAGAAAGCGTCGTAGCCGTTTGAGAATAGTGGGGGCGGAAATTCAAGCACGGGGGCGACCTTGTCCGGATCAGTCTTTAATCCATTGCGGTTCAGTACAAAACCGAGGTACTTCACCTCCTCCCGGAAGAATTCGCTCTTTTCCAAATTTAATTCTAGACCGGCGTTCCGCAGACTGGTCAGGACAAGTTCTAAGTAGCGGAAGTGGTCCTCCTCACCGTCCGTGGCGATGATGATATCATCGAGGTACACGAATACGTGGGGCTCCCACGCGGGATCGATGAGGCGGTCCACCAATCGCTGAAACGTCGCAGGTGCGTTGGTGAGTCCGAAAGGCATGCGCCTAAACTGGAACAACCCGCGATCGGGGACGACGAAAGCGGTGACGGGCCGACTGCCAGGCACTACCGGTACTTGGAAGTAGGCCTGGCTGAGATCGAGCGTGGTGATGCACTGGGCACGACTCAACCCTGACAGAATCCTGTCCATCGAGGGAAGAGGGTATGCATCTTTCTTCGTTATCTTATTAACGTCCCGGAAGTCGACGCAAAATCGAAACGTCCCATTCGATTTCCGGACTATAACGGGATTGCTCATTCAGGGGCTCGCAGAACGCTCGATGATGCCGCCGCTCAGCATCTCATCGACTGCATCCTGGGCCACCTTCAACATGTAGGGGGAAAGTAGACGAGCCTTCTGGCGAATAGGGGGATGGCCCTGCACGTCAATGGTGTGCTGCGTGAGGCGCGTTACACAGATAGTAGGGGTCCTATTCGCGGGATAATAGCGATTGAGCAGCCTTCTTAGCTGGGGAGCGGCTTCTTTGGAGGGGGGAACCAAGCCAGCGCACTCGTTTGCTGCGTGGGCTATTAACGGAATACTACTCCACAAATTGCTATCGGTATTTAACTTGAGACCTAATAGCCGCATGAAATCCATGCCCAATACACATGCATAGTGGATAGGGGCAACCCGCATGTCAAAATTCTTGGTTTGAGCATCGAGGGTCATCACGAGGGTAACGCTATCATTTAGGGGGACTACCGCCCCATTCGCGACTTTGACTTGCTCTTCGCTGGGTCTCAGGAACTGGAAGACGATCTCGTGACATGCAACCCCTAAATATGATCGCGAAGCTCCCGTATCTACAAGAGCCCTTATAACATTCCGTTTAAGGCAAGACGTAAGTGGGGACGCGGATATGAGTCTACAATCCCAAGATTATTTTCACATGATCCAATTGACGCAAAACTTTTACTTGATACGATGAGAGTACGAAGGGTGGAAAACCGCTGTACGGCAGCCGAATAACCCGTAAGCGCGGTATTTTTATCGACAGCTTTGCTAGCCGTAGCACGCGACTGAGTAGGGCGTCGGGGATTCCGTCCCCCCCTTCAGCAGTTTCCCGACCTTTTACGCGCACACGCCGGACAACTATTTGCATCCCGGCCTGGGTAGCCGCAGATGCGACAGAAGTATCCCAAAGGGTGAAGGCACTCGCGATACACGTGACCCGACTGCTTGCAATTATAACAGCGGACGTGATTACGTTCCGGGGGTGACGTGGTCACCGGAAGTGGAGATTCCCTCGGTGCCACGTCCAGTAGACGAGGTAGCCTTCGTCTTCGGCGTATACGTATATGTAAAAGCGGGGAAGGCCGATTGATTAGCCGCGGGAAGGGGACGGTATACCCTCTCCTGATTTGCAGCCCCTTCCACTTGTCGACCAACTCTCAATAGGTCAGAAAAATCGTACACGGAGTCACGTTCGATTTTACGTGCGAGACCGGGGCGCAGGTTCTGTACCGCGATGTCCAACTGTTCCTCTAGAGCCGGGGGGAACGTAAGTAAATTAAAGAGACTGCGTAGGGAGACTAAATATTCCCGAATGGGCTCCTCGGGCCCTTGGGTGCGCAGGGTAATCTCCCTTTTGATGCTGGCTTCCAGGTGGCGTTGGCCAAAGGCGTCGCGGAAATATCGCACGAACCCGGAGTAGATGCTCCAACTGGCTTTTTCCACTCGTCCTCTGAACGCTTCGGGTAGGACGCGCAGGAGGTCCTCCTCTATCAAATCCCGACTGGTGACATATTCACCTAATTTGACGAGGAATTCCTCGGCATCCCCTTCTCACCTGAATAGCGTGGCCATTCGTCCTCCAGTGTTCGATCGCAGTTTTGTGCCATCGAACACCGGACATCGACAAGCTGGGGTTGAATGATTCTCCGGCCTGTGACGCATTGCCATCGGCGGGATGAGAGGAGTGGGGGTGGCCGACCCGAGTGCTATTATAAAGAGGTTGGTGAGGCGATAAATCGTAAGTTAGATCTGCCGGGAACGAGGGGGGGAGGGGGGTTGGCGCGTTGCCATTGGACGAAAGGGGTCCACTTGACGCGGGTCTAGATTATCACGAGGTGGTGGACCGAAAATACCCGCCCGTGAGGGCTGCGGCACCTCCTGTGTTCCACACGAGACAGCACTCGGTCGGAAAGACTCAGGGGCCGACTGGGTCGGGTCACGTGACCCACCTGGTGCAGGGTCATTCCCGATTAACACATTCGAAGGGTGATAGCCGTCCATGGCACGACCTCCTGGTTGAGGGTCGTCTTCGCGGCGGTCGTAGCGAGGGGGGACTACGGGCGCGTGATTGATTCTACCGGCTGGGTGAATGGAGGTGTCCGCCAGCGGAAACCGGAAACTCTCCTCCTCTCAGAACGAGATCGGGTCCCGATAGTAGGCGCGTGATCGGTCCGACGGTAATCCGTGGGTGGAGAACGCGAAAGATCCAAGGCGAGACGTCGGCTGACCCGGGTAGGTCGCATTCATCGACTCACCCAATACGGTCCCTATTATGGGGCAAGCGACAGCTTCGGACAACGTGTAGGGGGATGGTCACCGCGCCCATTGGCACTGGCGTCCCACTCGACCGGGGTGTCCGGTAATCTTTGCAAAATGGTGTACCGCACCAGCCGATCCCGGATTACCTCTACCGATCTGGAGATCAGGAACTCGGCCTTATCGCATCGGCCGATGAGGTCGCGTATATCGACTATTCTGTCAATCTCCGCCTGTATTGCCGAGATTTGGGCAAGGCTGGCGATTTGTCGCCCCGCCGCGCGGGAGGGGGTGACGTTAGTCGCGTTAGCCGAGAATGCCACGGGTGTCGTGGTAATAGACGGGTGTCCCGAGGTAGTGGTGGGGGTTACCACCGTTAGCGTGGGCACCACCGTTGCAGGGGAACTAGTGGGAGTGGATAAGAATGTATCCATTGTCCCGAAATGAACGAGAAAAAGAAGAGAAATAGAAGAGAAAAAAAAAGAAAAAGTTCGGACGCTCCTCAAGGTCACCGCGCAGCTCGAGGTTCTACGTCGAGCTGCCGGATTCGTAAATCGACCGACCTGCGGTCCGACTTGTGCAGAAACGAATACGAAGCTCAAAAAAAAAGAAAGAGAGTCGGCTTCGCTGATATGGGTTCAAAACCGGATATCTGGCGCTAAGGGAACGTGTTACTCACGATACAAAAAAAAAATAAAGGAAAGAAAATGCAATTAAGGCCTCCGCGGACCGATAGCCAAAAGCTCTTAAAATAGGCGCAAAATGAGAGCAAGAGTCTAAGCAACAACAACAAAATCAAAAAGGGGGGAGGGTTTTTCCCCAGATGCCAAAATTTTTTATTTACAGAGGCGCGCGACAGTTATCTGTCACAGTCGACACCTAAACAACGGTTGCTGTAGTACAACCTGCGAAGGGTAGGGGATCGCGCATCGCGACAGAACGGGTGTGCTAGAAAATTTTTTTTTTGAGTTGCCGCACTGGTACATACAATATATACTAATAATATCAATTATCTCATTACATATGAAATTTAATCGAAATTTATTTCGAATCAATCGCAGGAGCTGCGTGTTTCTCTGTGGTTTGCTGCAAGGAGAGGGAGGGAATCCTGTACCTGACATCGCGAAAGTCGTTAAAACGTTTTAACTTGAATGTACCAGACTAGCTTAACTCTTCCGGGAGATTTGCCATTAAATCGAAAAGCGGGACACAACCTCAAAATTAATTGAATTTAAACTTCGTTCTTCACTATTGTGAGACAAATTAAAAATTTTTCTGAAGTTTTCAAAAATTAAACTGAATCTGGAAAACTAGATCGGAATAAAAAGGAAAGTTTATTTTGATAAAAAGAATTCTAAATTCCATACCCGACTCTAATTAGCGAATTAATATTTAAGTTTCAAATTACCAAATATTATAAACGAGTGTTGAAAAATAACTGGAAAAGTACGTCATTTATTTCCCGGTATTTTCAAACATTAGTTATTCCAAGGACGACAACACTTTCTTAGGCCAACGTAATTATCGGCCCGTAGGGGGATACGGGGGGAAGACCATAGAGAGAATAATAAATGCTGAAAAGGTAAACACAAGTATACATTCGTATTATTCATGCAACGAACTATTACAATCATAAATCCACATCGTAATATTCAGGGAGATCGGTTGGGAAGAAACGTAAACAAGGTCGTTCCCGATAACTTCTCGGAATACGCCGAAAGGAATCTATTGTTTACTGACGAAATTTATGGCTTTGTTATTGTTTCCAAAGCTCATACATAAATTACTGGAGATTAACTCTATTTATTTTCTCAGTTGTTTTTCAATGTCTGAAAGGTGATTATCTTTATGATATACAATTTCGAAATAGCAATTAATTATTTTCAAACTGTGCAAATTCAAACTAAAAAATTATTTATTCAAATTTTTTTTTGAACATGAAAAGCGATTTAAGATCAAAACACCAAAAAGAAAATAGATTTTATAATCTCCCGAAACTCAATAATATAGTAGTATTATTCAATAATTAATATTCAATAATACTAGGAATTGGGAGTCTGGTTCGGGACAACAATGCGGACGTCGTATGACGTCACGCTATCTCTAGGCCAGCTTACGGGATCGCAGTATTTATTGATAGAGGAAGAGGAGTAGCCAGGCCTGTGCAACTAACGCAAACGGAACGACTCCTTAATGCCGACCTGATTCGCCGTGGTGGCGCTAGTGATAATGGTCTGCCCCGTCTATGTACCACACGTCGATGCCGCCGTGCCGGGGCTCCGGTACACAATACACATGTTTACGCCGTTTTATTACATTTGTTTTATTAGGTTAAAATTTTTCATTTTATAGTTTCAAATTTTTTCTTGGTGTTAAGGGTGTAATCATGTTTATATGTATTATTGTAAGGGTATGTATATGTAATAAAAGGAAGTTTTGCAGTGTCAACAACTGCAGACAGTATGTCAATATTTAATTTCTGTTCTTGTTCAATCTAAACGTAATATATGTATAATTTATAAACATAAAAGCTGAAATGATTTGCATTTAAAAAACTGAAATACACGAGTAATGTTATATCATTAAAATAATTACATTACATATGTATAAAAGCAATCAACAAATCCATCCATTAAAAAAAAACAAATTTTCGTAAGTAATTTTCATAAAGTAATGAAGTTGGTACGTGAAGAATATAAAAACAATACAAAATATATTTTCTGTGCAAAGAGTTCTATGTACATTTAAAAACTTATAAATCACTGCAAGATTACTGCACACGAGACACTAATTGAAATCTGTTCAAATATAATTACTAAAAATCTGAAAACTCCGTTTGTGCTGTTTCTTTTTCACTTTTCCACTGCACGTTGTTACTCTCGATTTGAAATAATAAAAGCGGCGGGAATCTGAAAACGGTGGAAACCCAAATTTAAATCGTCCTTCGCGCTGCGCAGTTTCCAGGGAATGGTGGAACGCCGCGTCGGAGGGGGCTCACCCACCATTGTCAGTGGCGCCCTCATGCACCGCTAGGTGGGCGCGAAGGGAGACACTATCTGCCAAGTATAGGTGTACGGAGTTGCATACGCCTGGGAGTAGCGAAGGAAATTCAAAGGACGGAAAAGGAGACACATTAAATATGAATATCCTCTTTTCTCACTAATTATATTCTTAATACTAATGGTTACGCCAAGGGAAAAAAAGGGGGGCGCGAACGGTACTGTCGGAGCTGGAAAAACGCGAAACTCAAACGACAAAACTTTCTCCAGCGAACTTTCCCGACACAAATTTTCGATTACACACAAAAAAAAGTGTTCACAATTTTTGGGAAATCTTATTAGATTTCCCCACCAGGGATGCCATTTTATAACCCTCAAAGGGGAATCGAAATGAATTTACAACGGTGATTTTTCTAATATCGATATATTTTCCGAAATATCTACTACACAATATTTTACAGGTCGCCTACGGCGCGGGTCCTAATCTCGCGAATGGGATTGTTACACAAAAAATGACCGGAGGAAACTTATCACGGAGGCGTGAGGGTAATTAAAGTCCGAATTGAAACACCATAATACGGGGGGGGGGGGCGCAATCACAATTCCAGTAACACCGGATACTCACCGTTGCTGGTGGACCGTCCAGATGGTAGGCAGGAATCGGGGTCCAGAAATGGTCGCTCTGGATGAGGATCGACGGGGCCTGGAGTCGGCGAGCCGATGTTGGCGTCCTCTCGTCGGCGAGTCCTTTGCGACACGTTTCCTGCGGCACTAGGCACGGATATCCAAATTTCTGCGTCACTTGTCACGGGATCCGACACTTGCCACTGTCGTCGAACACAGAAAGAAAAAGAAAACGTACTTCCGAATAATTCGCTGTTCGCGCAAGAGCGGTCCTCGACCGAGCAAAGGGCTGTACTCAACTAACTGAAGCGCGAACGTTCGTCTCCTGGACGTGTAGGTACAGATTCGCGCCGTTACCGATATTCCAGTGTTGCCAAATCTGTGAACGGATGTATGAGTGGGAATCAGCGATCGTTCGTCGCTGCCTGTGTGCGGCTTGCCGTTTGCTTTTGTCAGTCTTGCTTCCGCTATAAAAGCAATCGGAGCATATTGTTATTAATTAATAAAGTATCTATATCTGAAACCACGTGTTCTAACCTAATTCTTTGAGGCTTCCATTCGGTTTATGGGACCGCATAGCAACCTAATCTGTGGAACTAGATTCTCCATATTCAACGTTTTGAAGTACCAATCTCCATAACTGGTGTGACCCCGACGCTCGAAGATTTCCGTCGTTCAAGATTTTTCAACAGCATTGAAAATTTTCAAGGAAGTCTCGAGAAGGTATTTGAACAGTCGATTCAGTATCGGCTTGTGATAGTTTCTTATTCACATAGCCGAGCTCCGAAATATAATTCACGATAATTTCGTGACTCTTTTTTTCGCATTTTGAGCGAGTTTAGTGCTTTTCTGCGAGGCATTTTTCCTCGATGTTCAGGATCTTGATTTCCGAGGAAGATTTTCATTACGGATACTATCGCTAGTTCCGTTTGGAATTAAAGTCATGGCCAGGAGGTCGTGCTTTGCTCTTAGTCTGTATAGAGCATCATCGTGTATGTCGCCGACGTCGTCATATCTCTAGGAGTTGTAGCCATCGAGACGAGTCCCGCGTTTTTCATCGCAGCCGCCATCATCGAGGCAAGTCCCGCGTTTTTCAAGGTAGCCGCCATCTTATGACATCATCAACGCTCATTGGCTGTAAGTTGCCGGTACGGCAAAAAATTTGTTTTTCAAAGTGTTTACGTGACTGTTTTCGTGCGTGTTCGCGAATTTAAACTTTTATTTAAGTCGTTTCAGACTTGTGATATTTTCGGATGATTAATTCCGAATCCTAAAAAATTTATTTGTTCGATCATTCGTGTTGAATATAAACATTACGGTTCGAATATTTCGGTTTCTTCTTTCTTTGCATTGCCGTTCGTAATTTGCAATAGTTGCCAATAATGGCTGAAGAAGCGATACAGCGCGAATTGCAGCGATTGGACGGTTTAAATCGTCAGTTAACGAAAGACAATCACGATCTTGCCGTGCAAAATAAATAGTTTTCGGATCAAATCGCGAAGTTATCGGCGGATATGGCTCAACTTGGACAACGTCTCGATTTAGACGGCGGTGTTGCTGAATTTTCTAATCATAATGCAGGCGACGTCGTTCATAATGATCGGGTTGCACTTTCGCCTGTTCGCGTTGACGCATATCATGCACCTAAGATACCATCGTTTTCAAAATATGAACCTGCCGCGTCGTTTTTGCGCGTAGAAGCCGCGTTTGCCAACGCTCAAATCAAACGCGATCTCGCTAAAATGAATGCGCTCGTCGAGGTGCTTGATAACGATGTGGCTTTATGTATTGGAGACTTAATTCCGGGTGCCAACAATGCCGGTCAGTATGAACGCGTCAAGTGTCACGTCCGGGATTTGACGTAAGATAAGGAAAGGGATGTTCTTCTTAATCATCCTAAGTATTAGGATGCTCAAGAGATGGAAAGGAGATAATAAAAATAAGGATATTCGTAATTCAATTTATTTAACGAGGCTAACTACTTGCCTCGGGACAGTCAACTGTGAGTTTAAATTTGGGTCTTCTGATTCGGGGTTGTAATGTAAAAACTGGAGGGCAAAAAGGGACATTTGAAAAATAGTGGCAACTTCGTTGGTTCGCAACTCGTGGCTGGCAACTCGTTGGTTCGCAGCTAGCGGGTGGCGGCTAGCAACTCGTTGGTTCGCAACTCATGACTGGCAACTCGTTGGTTCGCAGCTAGTGGGTGGCGGCTCGTTGCTGATTGCGACGGGGTGGCAAACTAATAACACTACTATGACGATTAACTCTACAGTTGACTGACTGCTGAGCAGGGCGAGGGGGCCTCTTTTTGTACAGACACGAGTAGTTGGGGCGGAACTTGGACCCATGTGTAAGGGCCAATAGGGAGCTTTCTTGAGGTGGAAGGGTGCAAAGATCTTCGGAAAAACGGCGAGGGGAGGGGCGATACGAGTGAACTGTCGCCGAGGCAAGACAAATACAATTTTATATTATTAACAATATTAATATCATATGCACAAATAGTTAAAGCCTTGTTTCTAAATCAGTTATTGATATTAATGAACATTGGATTTAAACAAAAAGAGTATAATGAAATAATATTATTTACGAACATTAGTTTTAAAGTGGTTGTCAACATTATTTTCAAGTGGATCATTAATATTAATAATTGTTACATAATTTGAAACAGGCATTTTATAAGTGCGATTCAATACGTCAATTATAACTAAACAAACTTAAATGTTATTTAATATTAATATTCGCCTATGGTAATAGATATTTTGAAATATAATTGAAGACGGTTTATGCAATAGTTATTAATGACGAAGAAGATATTATTATAATAGTGAAGGGAAAGCTGTGTTTTGATTCACCAGTTAAAATATAGTTCGGATATTAAAAGGCGAGGATTTATATAAATCTTAAATGATATGGCTTAAATTTAATTAATAATAAAAGTATTACAAGAGAAGCATCCATTATTATCAATATTTTTATATTAACTATAATTTTTTAATCTTTGAATAAAGCAATTTTTGACAATATGTACATTTAACAATTTAGTTTAAATGAATAAGGATGATTCTTTTGTAACTTAATATAATAAAATATATAATTTTAAAATATTTTCAAGAAGAAACTTCTGGAACATGAGATTAAGAGGGTTTCCTTGGTGTTTAAATTTAGATAAATTTAATGACGATTTTTCCGCCAGATTGCATGTATGAGAATGAGAACAAGGATGCGGTCCCAAAGCGTTCTCACACATGGGCCAGCTTATCGAATATGATATAATTTTTATGATAGTTTTCCGGGAGAAACCTACAGTCCCCAAGTTCCCATTCTCACCGTTTCGTTAGTTATGGCTTGCAGCTGTGTTAAGGGAAACGTATGTTTCACTTTTCCAACTATTTTGAGTTTTTAGAAGACTTCTAAAAAATATTCTAAATATACCGGTGTTCAAAACGTACGTATTACGGCTCGTACGTTACACCTCCCTACCTTTAGATGAAATTACTGATGAAGTCGCGTAATTTGATCTAGGATAAGGTACTTAATTTGTACATATGCTTATACTATGATCACTCAACACTCTTAAAGTCCATATGGTCTAGTTTCTGCTTTGTTGGGTGCTGATGCTGATGGATCAATTTCCTTTAGTTGGCTTGTCGGGTAAATGTTCTGATGGGTATGGTGGGTTTCGGGACACGGCATAGCGTTGTCGGGGTTATTTTGGTTCATATTGAGTGTGCGAGGTCGAAGATGTAAAAGGGCATTGGTTAAAGAATCTAATATGGCACCAACTAAATAAAAAGACCAACCGAAAGCGCGTTGGAGAGCGAATATGTGTATTGAAGTGTCGATAAGGAACTTCACTAATTTAACTATTAATATTATTCCTAACACTCCAGCACTGAAAGTACCGAAATCGTTGAATCCGGACCAAACTCGTTTCCAAGTGGATTTAGCGATAGCTTCTAAAGTTTTGGAATCCAAGAAACCGCCGATAGAGAGGCTTCCTCCGTTGTCTCTTTCTCCAGACGCTACTTTTATCATGTGATTAACCAATGCTGGCTGTTCGAAAGGGGCCATGATGAAATCAATCGGAGTGCACTTCCTGTATCGATCGGTGTAACACGTTGTCAATTTTTAAATTTTACTGTACATAAATTTCATGTGCTGATGTTCCTTTTAAAGTATGTGAGCCGTCTTACAAGTTTGTATACTTTTTCGTCCAAATTGCTGCTGTACTTGAGGGATATTATTCATTGGAGTATGTCGGATTTTTATTCTAACCTCAACGTATCACTGTAAAGTAGCTGTCAACGGGTACTTCGTGTCTGGTCCCGTGTCGATAAGTCACCTCATCCACTTATGATCATTGTGGGCTGAGCTTTCTAAAACACTAGGATCGACGGCCGGTGAGTTTTTTATTTTCATAAAACTCAACCGTCAAAAATATTCGAGTGCGCCACGTCAGGATCCCGCGCATTTTGTTTCGCGCCAATTCTCCGGAGCCGGTATCTGCTGCTTAGACACTGTCCCGCACGAGGCAGCCCGTCCCGGGCGAACTAATTGTCCATGCAGCAGGAGGAATCGGCCACGCCTTCCCACTCTCCACTGACTACGTCAGCGAGTTCAGCGAGTTCGACTGGGCAAGGGGAGGAGTCGTCAACTGCAGTTCACTCGTTACCATCAAGAGTAGGGCGGCCTTCGACAGCGACAAAGTGGCTCGACTATAGAGATACGCACACTAAGCCTATTTCGGACTTCTTTCCGCCCTCCAAGCGGGCTTGTTCGCCCGAAATCTCTTCGCCCGCCGATTTTGAAAACTTGCCGCCTAAGCGTCACTGTACAGTCCCAGCTGTTCTTAAGGAGCCACAATTAATTGTCGAACAGCCCAACCATACAATGGACGCCCAGCTCAAGGACTTATAAGAGACCATAATCAATGCTCTGTCAGCCAAAATCGACGCCAAAGTAGACGCAGCGACTAAATCGAACCTGGATGCGATTCCAGAGCTTAGGACTGAGGTCCTTAGTGAGGTAACCTCGTTAAAATTGCAACTGGAGGAAAAAGATGCCCAGATATCCCACCTGACCACTGAATTGGAGCACCAGAGCAAGATAATCAAGAAGAAGAATCTGAAAATTCGCGGACTGAAAATTTCGGGTGATCCAACTTACAGATACATCCGCTCAGATCATCATCGCTGAGTCTTGAATTTGAGTTTGTGTTACACATTTCATGGATTTGGCACATTTTACATAAGCCTAAAACGTGGTTATGTCCGTTATGTCACACAAGATATTTGATATGTACATACATACAGACAGTATTTTGTTTACATTCTTGTGGCTCTAACACAGCCAATCAGCGAGCAAGCAACGTTCCACCGGAATCGACCAATCACGAGGCGCGTAGCCTTAACATGGATTTCCCTATGTTCACTTCTATCAGACTCACCCTGTATATATGTCACTGATGGAATCCATTATTTCTCTTCTTTAGCAGAACAATACATATATATAGGAATTAAAAGATAAGGTAAAAAATGTTTGAATAATAAGTTTAAATTCGCTGTCGCTGTATCCGAATATCGATTTAATCCTTTCAGCTCTGGCTAGAGCACGATCTTTATCTTTCCTCTTGAGCTCTTTTTCTACGCCGCTAGCTATTTTTATAGCGGATTTTTGAGTTTGCTTTGGCTGTCCTTTCAAGTGTTGGAGTGACCAACGTGCCAATTGTCGGTCCTTTTTAGAAGCTGGAACTTCGTCTCCTGCTGCATTTATGATTGAACTCATGCTGTTGACAAAGAAAATGAGAAATGTAAGGGATTTAATATGTTTGAACGGGATCCGATATAATGGTGGGAATAAGACGGTCTATAGAAACAATTTTCTCTTTACGTCCCATCTTTAATTTGGCATTTTTGTTTCCTAAAAGTTCCAATATTTTGTAGGGGCCATCATGCAAATTATGAAATTTTCCATATTTTATTCCTCGTCGTAGGAAAACGTAGGATCCGGCTGAAAGATCAACAGCATTAGATCCTTTATCGTAATACCTTTTGCATCTTTCTTTAGCCGTATTGAGGTTTTCACGTGCTTCGGTTTGGAGGGAATTTAGACGAACCGTTAATTTTACGAGGTAATCGTCGTAGGTTTCTAGCCTTTCATGTCTAGGCAAGGGTTGACTTGAGGGCATGAGGGCTAATTTGCCATATACTAATTCAAAAGAGGTTGTAGTGGTACTTTCATGTACGCTAGTGTTGTAAGAAAACATAGCTAATTCTAACCAATCGTCCCAATCGTGATCCTTATCTACGAATTGACGTAAATATTCTACTAACGTAACATGGGACCTTTCTAGAGAACCATTGGTTTGGGGATGAAATGCAGTTGTTTTTAATTGTCGGATCCGTAACATTTTGGTGAGGGTAGCCATTAGTTTCGACAGGAAATTGGATCCTTGATCGGTCAACACGATCTTGGGGGCACCGTACAGACAGATGAACCTCTTCAAAAATGCATGAGCAACAGACGAGGCTGTTCCATCTATAAGAGGGGTTCCGACGAAATATTTAGTTAATACACACTGCATCGTTAATATCCACCTGTTACCTTTTTCGGTTGGAGGAAAAGGACCTACTAGGTCCAAGGAAAGCTTTTCGAAGGCGTTTTCGGGGGTATCGGTGATGGTTAGGGGTTGTTTGATCTTCTTACGTATTAGTTTTTTGAGTTTACAGGGGAGGCATTGTTTGATGTAGATTTGAACATCTTCTTTCATGTTTTCCCAATAATAAGAAATTCGTAGTCGTTGGCATGTTTTAGTAACACCTTTGTGACCACCGAGGGCGGAATCATGGGCTTCTTTAATTAATTGATATATTTGACTGAGAGGGGGTTGTTTCACTATTCCTAAACAGATAGTGATTTTTAAATCTGATTTATTAAAAATGATTTGAATGTCGTTAAATACTTTATTCCAAAGGTATTTACTCATGGTATCTATTATAGGTAAACTGAGACTAGTAATTTTAGCATGGTATATTCTATATCTTTTAGGATTTGGGGAGAATCGAGATTTGGATTTTTGGTGGATACGTAAAGGGCAAGGTAATATCGATGGCCGGCATTTTTCAATTTTATTGTCCCAACTTTAGCGGGTCCAAAGTCTGTAATATCTTTAATTTTTGAAAAAAATTTGGATTCAGAACCTATGGGATATCCTTCTTCATCGAGAAATAGTGCGCAATTGTCTTTGCGCATATATAGTTTATCGCGAGTTTCAATGATATTTTTGAAAAAATAAGGTTTATCTAAACTTTCTGGAAAGTCTTCTTCATTACTTGAAGCAATTGAGAAATCGGAGGGTTCAGATTCGGAATCAGTTTCGAGGGTTTCGGCACCTTGAGAAGGTGGTGATTGGGGTATAAGAGGGGGATTGATTTCATGTCGGGTTTGTTCGTTAAGATTAGAAAAAGGGGGTGTTGGAGGTTTGGGAGAAGTGACTTCCTCTTCGTCGTTTTGAGTTGGATTTGAGGAATATTTGTTCGTTGTATGGGTTTTAGTGGCAGGGTTTTCTTCGGCGTTTCTTTGGGTTTTTTTAAATGTTTTATTCTTTTGTTTGGAGATTTCTTCATGATATTGGTTACCTTCTTGTGACGGTTTTGGTTTCGGGATGAGCGTCGGGGTAAAGTTTCTTCATTGTCACAAGAAGTTTTATGGCAGTAATAGGGGGTGTTTTCGAGACCTACTGGGTTTCTTGACAATGCGTCGGCATTGATATTGCGTTTTCCATCCTTGTGTACGACTTTGAAGTCGTATTCTTCCAGTGCTAATCTCCACCGGGTGAGTCGGGATGTGGGGTCCTTAGCAGTTTGCATCCAAACTAAAGGGCGATGATCGGTTATAACCGTGAATTCTCGACCGTAAAGATAAGGTCTGTAGTGAGACACACTATACAAGATGGCGAGAGCTTCTTTTTCATACGTGGAGTAATTTCTTTCTGCTTGATTTAATACACGTGACACATAAGCGCATGGTTTATTTTTACCAACGGGACCTTGGCTCAAAATCCCACTTATAGCGTAGTCGCTTGCGTCAGTGGTAACAAGTTTTTCGAAATCGGGGTATTGGAGTACCGGTTCTTCACAGCGTCTTGTTTTGAGGGTGTCGAAAGCTTCTTGTTGGGAAATTGTCCATGAAAACTCTTGATCTTTTGCAAGAGGTTAGTACGGGGTTTGGAGATTTTTGCATAATTGCAAATGAATCTTCGGTAATAACCAGTGAGACCTAAAAATTCTCTTATGGCTTTTACGTTTTTGGGGTTTGGGGAAGTTGGTGACCGCTTCTAGGTTCTTAGGGTCAGGTTTCAATCCTTCTTGGGTAATAAGATGTCCAAAATATGTGACTTCGTGGCGTAAAAATTTACATTTATCGGCTTGCAGTTGAAGGTTAGCTTCTCTTAGTTTGTCGACTAGTTGGAGGAATTTTTGACGGTGTGCTGGGAGAGATTTTGCATAAATTACGTAATCACCTAAATAAACGAATAATTCTGTTCCTTGAAGTCCGGTAAGTACTACATTCATGAGATTCATGAAGGTTGCAGGAGCGTTTTTTAAACCGAAGAGCATGCGAGTGAATTCCCAATGACCGTGTTCTGTTGATAAGGCAGTTTTATGGCGATCCTTTTGGCTCATTTTAATTTGGTGAAACCCAGATGCAAGGTCGAAAATCGAGAAATAACGAGCACCTCCTAATTGATCGAGTATTTCTGTGATATTGGGTAAAGGGTAAGCATTACCGATAGTTTTTTCGTTTAGGGCCCGGAAATCTAAAACAAGGCGCCATTTTTTGTTTCCTAAACTATCTTCTTTCTTAGGCACGATCCATATGGGTGAATTGTAAGGAGAGCGAGACGGTTGTATGATATTTTTCTCGAGAAGTTCTTCGACTTGGCGGCTAATTTCTCCTTTGAGTGTCTTCGGGAATCTATATTGTCGCGTATGGATGGGAATATCATCAGTGGTGTGAATATCATGTTCCATCATATGGGTAGATTCCAGAGACTCCCCAGGTATGTGGAATCTGTCTGAACTTACCGATAGTAAAAAGTCAATTTCGATTCTTTCTGCGTCGTCAAGATGGTCTAACCTCAAGAGGTCTTTAAGTCGAGAAAGTCTCTCAGAATTTTGGACGGAGAGAATGGGCACGGTGGGTTTTTCAATACTTTCGCGTTTCTTGCGACAGGTAACGCGGGCGAGTCGATTTATGGGTTCATTTTTGTGGATTTCTTCGACGGGCGTTACTTTCAGCGAAAAGAGTTTGAAGGAGATTGGGAGGGGAGTAGTGTTTACAACTGGTAGATAAGTTTCATCAGAATAAACGCTTACTAGAGCATTCCCAGCGTAAACATTTTCTTGTATGGATAGTAGGGGGACATATGCGTGTGAAAGTGAAGTCTTTTCAACGGGAAATTTGACGATTTGACGAGTACGTGAGGCAACATAGACCATTGGATATTCGGTCATAAAGGGTATTTTGGTATCACCAACTTCTAGTTGATTTCTCGACCAATTTATTTTAGCTCCATGGGCGGATAAGAAGGACGTTCCGATGATCCCGTCTTGTTTGATTGGGAAGTTATCAGGAACGATGTGAAAATCTGTAATATGATCGTGCAATGACAGAGATGTTTTGCCCAAGGTAGGAACTAATTGGGGCGAGATTCCGAGAAGATGTAAAATAGTCGTGGGATCTATTGTTTTTGTAGTAACGAATTTTTCTTTTATCAGACAAGGACCGGCGCCTGAATTCAGTAATAGTGTGATAGGTTCTGGAATATTAATCTGAATAGTAGGGGAGTGTGAATTGAAAGTGAGGACGACTGATTCTAATACTCGTGCTGCCAGGTTATTGCGCGAGCAGAAGCTCGATTTGCCTCCCTCAAAAGTATCTGTTTTTGTTACACTCTGATTTTATTTCCGATTCATAAGAATTGACGAAGAGATACTACGATCTAGAGAGAAAGGTACGGCGTATATCCATGAATTAGAGGTACCACGCTATATGTGGAAGTGGCAAAGAGTGTGTGACAGAGAGAGAGAGAGAGAGAGAGAGAGAGAGAGAGAGAATGATGCGTCAATTAATGAAGGTGACAAGCAAATCAGAATTAGGTAATAGAAATGTAATATATTACTGACGTGCAAGGATTCCCCTGACCTGGTAGTTGGTTTATACCGAAGAAAATGTGTATTATGGATATTTCCGACAGTCATGTTGTAAAGTACGTTTTGAACGTAAAACAATTGGTTAATGGACAATTATCATGGTCTACGTTGGGAATCGGGTGATATACCCTTTGATGCAATCAACGAAACGTTGGAGTATATCGTTACATGTGCTCAAAAGATATACATAAAAGGTGCAGACAAATAAAAGACATAGGTTGCAGATAATTTTAGATGCTGACAATGTTGTCGACATAGACATATTAGCCTGTCCATCTCTACCGAAACTCACAGGACAACAACAACGTTGATTATCGATAAATTGCGAAAATCATACATTTAACGGAAAGGGTGCTAAACAAAATGTTAAAATGCTTAAAAATTAGATGCTGGAAAATCTTGAAGACTAGCCTGCATCTCTTCAAAGGTCAATGAGAATTTACTATGAAGTGAAACGTCTTGCATTAATGGAAACAAATGACATCGAGGGTCTACCTATAGATTTCATTTCAACGTTTGCAGAACGTGAAATTGAAGAAGTATGGTCATGCTTACCACTCACAATGCAAATGCATCCAGATTTACGTGAATGTCGTCGATAAACATTTTGAAACGAGTGATGATACCGCAGATAGACAGCCGCCGATGATTAAAGACTGTGCAAAGTGTCAATTTCAAAGGGATGTATATCAATGGCAATATAGGTATTTTAAAAATAAGAAATCTGGTTCCTCGAGATTTGCAGTAGATGCGCGGTAATATTTAACAATTTCACTGTCATATTCTTTTGCATGGCGATAATAAGGTTAATTGTCAACCAGAGCCAATTCTCAAGAACCTCGTATTCAATTGTAATCGCTTTATAACCATTTCTATCAGCAAGTGTATCATCGTAGCCTACGATGAAACCGTGCATTTCAGATGCACCCGCATATTTAATTCTGCAATACACAGATTCTGCAATCTCTTTAAACATACCAAAAGATGGCAGCGCTGTCACTTCCTTTAACTTTTTACTTAAAATAAACACAACTGTGCGTAAAGATAGCAAGAAACTGTTGAATTTTACACGCTTATATATTAAATAAAGGTTAATTAATTACATTAAAAGCAAGTCGATACTCGTATGTATTCGTCACTTATGGGAAGTCAGATTCATTGTTACCGTATAGTAAAGTCTACGGATAATTAACAGGTCGAAACCTGCATGGCGATATTTAAGATGTAAATTGTACACATATCAAAAAATGGTCAGGAACCTGATTAATTACATTACTCACGTGTCCAAACTCGTATAGCTATGGTTCGAACGTCATGAAAACACGTAAATACCGTGAATAGATAAATGCATAAGGAATAAGCGTGTCATCCTCTCTCTTTCTAATTACTGCTAGCTTCTTCCATCAGTTCTATATTATACATTTTAATACACGCTATTCGGATTATGTGAGATTTATTACTATTTGAATATTATAATTGTAAATTATTCATTTATTTATTAATGCTACCTTTGTTAACGAAGGGGTGTGTTGGCCTACGGGTGATCCGCTAGGTCATTCCTACAGCTAAAATACGGAACTGAGGACATTTCCTTTCTATTATGGCCGAGGTTGCCTAAATTTGGGAAAGAGAAAATGTGTCACTTAGTATATGTGTTGATGAAATTGCCCAATGACTTTAAATGCATCTGAACCTGTATACATGGAAAAATATGTTGTGAAAATGATCCGCTGGTAATCGGCAATGACGATGACCGTGAAACTGGTATAATGCTAAAGTTAATGGATCTAACAAAGAGTACGCGAGAGCAAGAGAGATGGTAGTAGAACGCAGGAGGAAAAGGTCATTATTAGAATTTTACCTTCACTTTCAAAAATACGGTTCCTAGCCTACGATGTATTTCCACATAGGCATCGAGAAGCGACTATGATGTAGCAATAGCTGACCTTTAATGAAGGCGACTTTTACATTTTTTTTTTGACATTCCTCACAGGACAATACGAATGTGTAACAGCTAGTATTTTTCAATATTTATGATCTGATTTCTTAAGATCACGCATTAGAAAGAGACCGTTTGCAATGACCATCTAAAGGCAGGACATTTTTATAACAATATTAGGTGGGTCGGCGCCAGGTCTTTTGAACGCGTTCAGACTTGCTTAGCGGCTTTTCTACATTAATTTCAAAATGGTCTTAGCAGTTTTGGGTGAAGGGACTCGACAGTTTTGTCTCTATTGAAGATCATTGAGATACGCTAATTAATATGACAGCAGCTGTAACCCTCTGTATCGTGATGCAATGAATACGTGTCCCCAACGATATCTTCATCCCATTGGGAATGTGAGGATTGACCCTTGAGAATGAATTGATTTTGTCAATCTTTGCGATGGATTCTCGAATGAAGTTGGAAAAATGATCCTCAGTAGCGTCTTCTTCAAGAGTGTTGTAAACCTTCTTCAAGGCCTCTTCCCATGACGACAAAATCTTCTTGACATCTACCATATTGATGTAGAAATACAATATTTGAAATAGAGGTGTTTACGTACTGTCAAACATAGACACAGGAACGCGATATTCCTTTGAAACGATGTCTGGAGCTGTATACAATTTCGAGAGTTTCGGGAAAACAAATGTACGGTGAATAAGTGATCGACGGATAATCGAGGACCGTGAAAACGGTATACTGCAAATGTTAATGGGTGTAACAAAGTGTATGCGAGAGCGAGAGAGATCATAGAAATTATGACATTGAAATATTTGAATTAGACTGCTTCCTTTCTATTACGTCACGGATTGCCTAAATTTGGGAAAGAGGAAATGTTTTGAAGAACTTGTGCAATGACCTTTTAAACGCGTCTGGACCTGTATACAATTTCATAATTTTCGGGAAAACAAATCTATGTATTTCCACATAAACACAGAGAAGCGACTATAATAAATCAATATCTGACCTTTAATGAAGGCGACTTTTGAAATTTGTTTTTCGACACATGGTAATACTAATGTGTAACGGCCAACACTTTTCAATCTCTCTGATTGAATTTTGTAAGATCACGCATTAGAACGATGTCGTTTTCAATGATAATGTAAAAACAGGACATTTTTTAATAACAATATCTAAGGAAATAATAAATATTAGTTGACCTTTACCTTCTCTTTTCATTCGACAATGTAACGCATTAAATTACCTATGTTTTTCGACCTTCACAGCTTTCGAAATTTGTAATAACAATACATGAAATTGTTTATAATAACCTCCTTTCACTCCTGACCTTCTGACCACTTGCGCAATTCTTCCATCACACTATCATCGATGGGAGGTAGGGTGGGGGGATCCAGACTCCCCCCAGCCCCTCTACTGATTTTTTTACAAACGTATGAAGACGAGGTTAATAATTAAATAAAATGAAAGGTTGAACTACACGGTCAGTAAGAGCAGAGTCTAACGATTCTAATGGTGGTATCATAATTAAATTTTCATAAAAGAATTCATAAGTTACAATCGATCAAAGTGTGAAAAATGCTTAATCGTCCATTCATTGGCATATTCACCCTATTTAAGGAACAAGATATTGTTACAATGTATGTATAGAAACTACTCGAACCTAACGATGCTAGAACTACCCTCTGCCGCCTTCTTTCCTGGCAGTGTTAAAATGGGAATATTCCCAGAAGCATCAGCCTTTCGTCAGGGAACTGCAATACGAATTTAGCCAAAATTGTAGGCACCCGGGTCGAAGGCATCTTGTTTTTGTTTGTATTTCACATACTTCCAACTGTAAACAAATTTTTTCTTCAATCATTACTACGCATCATTCTTCCATTTCACCCATATTATGAAGGTTTCACCTTCAGATATTACTAGTTTAAAGTATAAATAAAAGTATGCTCATTACATGCCATAATTTTTGTTTGGTGCATTCTTATCCACTAAATTCGAAAGTTATCTTGAAATTTTTGTAGTTATTTTAATATAATATATATAAAATTATTTTTCGATATACTATGCGTAAAATTTGATTAATAATTAATTAAAATTAATGAAAATTTTATTTATAGGTCTCGTTTCACCTGACTGCCCTAAAACAATCCTTTAAAAGTCGTAACGTGTCGTTTTTTCTACATTTTATATGTTTAGGAGTGGCCTCGGGTTGATTTTAAATGTGTGCCACAGGAAAAAAAATGTTTTTCTTAAAGCGTAAAGTTAAAAGTTCTGTGGATTTACCCAAATACGTACCCAGAGTGCGCCACATCACGCCTCCTTTGGTCACTTATTTACGAGCTTACCGTTCATATTAGGCGAAAAATGTATAAAACCTTTTTTGTGCAGAATTTCGTGCTCTACATTTTTTGTTTGAAATATTTTTTCATACGATTTGTACTTTTCAAAATAAACTCAGAAAACTAAAAAAATACACGATTTTTGGCCTTTATTTCAAGATGGCGGCTTCAGTTTGTCCGACCGCCACTTTTTATTATTATATTCGTAATCAGGGGGCAAAAATACGTTGGAATACGGTAATTCAAATTTTTTTGAGAGGAAGTAGTCTTTCGAAAGGTTTACCCAAAACAAATGCATTACATAAAAAAGACGTCATATATGAAATTAAATGCAACAATTGCGATGGAGTCTATATAGGTGAGACGGGTAGACTTTTAAAAAATAGAATATCCGAACATAAACATAACATAACATTTATTTAAACTAAGACAAATACACAGGACTTGCAACACATAGAATTAACACAGGACACAATTTTGATTTTTCAAATGTCAAAATCCAATAGAAAGAAAACTTTTTTATCAAAAATAAGAACAAATCAGTCAACATCCGCTTTGAAAAATCAAACTTACCTGGCACATATATACCTCTCCTTCAAGTTCAAAAGTGAAAACAATATATGTAAATAGAACGGTAACTGAATGTACTCAAAATATTATGTACCTAATCTGAAAAACTTTTCAGTCACTTTACATAACATCCAAATAACAGTATGCGAATATTCAAAAACAATTTCTTAAAATTATAGTTTTTTTCCATTTTTCTTGTTTTTCTGCTTACTGAGTGAAAACGCAAAAAAATTTTTTTTTACATTGCCACAACAATCAAATTTTTAAAGCGTCTCATATAATGTTAAAAACAAGAATATAATTTCTACAGGTAAGCAGAAACAAAATCAAATTCATTAAATTCCAAATAAAACCCGAATAAAAGGTTATGAAAAGTTATTCAGAAATATTTATTTTTTTATATTGTAATTTTTATTATTTTGTATTTTGTATAGAATTATATACTATTCTGAAGAGGGTCAAAATAAATGATCGAAACGTTAACTGTTTAGTTTATTACACCAAGTAGATCTGACATAAAATAAAATAAAATTATGAAGAAAATTTCATTTACGAAAAGGTCAGAGAAGGAAAAAAGATTTATTTATATCTGTAACACTACTGAAATATCCACACTATATACCATTAAGTTTAATTTAATGATGTTGCCAATCATTCGTCTTAGCAGGTATACAGACGGAAGCGACAATTCGCAATGAAAAATATACTACTCAAATTGGGAGAAAATCGAAATAACATAGAGGATTTTTCAATAAATTGACATTTAGAAATTAGTTTTCGATTTTTGAAACTATCTTTATAATATAATAAATAATATAAAACAAATATAATAAATAATACAAATGAAAACTATATGTAAATATTAATTGAAGGAGATTCCAGTGGAAACAGCGGTGAAGTCGAATCTCCGGGGAAACCCAGCACTCGAGTTCCGGCCGCAGCCGCTAGGAGCGTGTCGCCGAACCGCAAACGAAGTAGCGCCCGCGTTCCTTTAAGTGTCCTGCTACACTACGCGATTTTGCATTGCGATTTGCGTGTTACACTATATCCGTATACGTTGGCTTTCGAGTGTATATGGGTCATTCCATGTGAAATTTACAATCAAAATTTAAATTTCCGTGAAATATTTTTTTTCTTGTTTTTAAGGTAAAAATAAAAGACACATATTTTTTTATTTTAATATCATACGCATAATTTTCGAGTTATGAATTTTTAAAGTTCCGAATTTCAGAAAATATCCCTATTTTCGATCGCTTACAAGTCGGAAATAATAGAAATAGAAAAAAATGTACTAGGTATGAAAGTTTGCATTTTTCAACTTTCTAAAGAAATAAGTAAAAAAAATATATTTAATTATTTAACAACAAAATTTTAACGTTTTTATAAACAAATTCCATTTTTGTTTAGTTGGACCTAATTTTTTTCAATGATTTTAAATTGAAAGTGTTGATTGAACTATGTAGAATATACTGTGAAAATTCTGAATGGACCGTTTAGAACTTATCGAGTAATCGATTATTGTTTAAAAATACCGTGGCGCGGCGTGCCCAAGCTACACGGAGAGAAGTAAGCACCTCTCGGATTGGTCGTCGCGCACGAACTTTATAGATGAGGCCATTGCACTTAACCGGAGTGTGTTGGCCAGAACTAGAGCGGTGCCAGCACTCTGATTCTGAGTGCCATGAATGGCATCTATCGGGCGGATGCCGCGCACCTAGACAGTGAGTTCTGCGCAGGCGTTTAATGCGTTACAACAGCGCAATCTGCGCATTGAATGTATTATCAAGAATCTTGCCGAATCTATTATCATTTGTGTTCGGGGGACGAGGCCATGCGAACTCATGCTCATTCCTCTCGTGCGCACGATTGACGATAGTGATCTAATTTCCTGTATTAGTATAAATCAATAATATCGTATATTATATTGATTAGAAAATATTCATATTAGCAGTTTCTTGGTTTCTTTCATCATAGTAATGGATCCCGCAATTTTGGAACATTTATTACAAAATGTGGATGCGAGTACACTTCTAAGAATAATTAATAGTAAGTATTGTTTCATTTCGAGCTAATATAATTTTCTTTGTATCATTTGCCACTATATAATTAATATATTCTTGTACATTCAGAAATTACATTTTTAATATATACACATAATAATATACATTTTAATTGAAGCGCTTTTATGTGGACTTTATAGATAAAATTACTCAGACAAACTCATCGAAAACATATATATCTGAACATACGAAAAATATTCCTCAGGATGAAGAAACTGTAACTTTTTCAAATCATACTGTGCCTTCAGATGAAGGAAATATAATCCTTAATAAAACCTCTCCAAATGTCATTATTCCTTCTAATGAAGAAAGTATGTCACCTACACATCAAAAAATACTTTGGCATGAAGAAATAACCTCTCTAAACAATTCCGATACAGACATAACCTCTTCAAATCGAACTATTCCTTCGAATGAAGAAATTGGAATTATATCTTCTGATTCGATGAACATATCCTCTCCAAATCACAATGTTGCTTCGGTTGAAGCGGTTATAACCTCTCCAAATAATGACGACACTGCCAATGTAGGAAATAATCCATTATCATCCATCGATTTGCAAGATTTAACATTAAAATACAGTCAAAGTGATATTTCTATATTTATAATAATTCATTTTTTCATGGTAAATGTGGGTACATCGTTATTGCAAAATGTTTTTATTTATATTAAATAAAATTCAAATATATTTTATATACTCGTTATTTTCAAACTCATTGTTTACTTGTTATTTTGATACTTATTGTTTACGTATGTATTTCTTGTAAAGTCGAAGCATAGTTTCCATGGTCGTTTATTATTGACTGGTCCTAAATACGTAATATAATAATTTTATATTTTACTTTAATGGCTGTATGACTACATATTATTTTCTTACTTAAAAACTTGTGCAAAACACTTGGTTTGCACTGAAAGGTTATCCTCATGCTTAATTTAAGTTTAACATTCTGAAAAAAGTAAAATTTAAGTAAATACTGTTTACAATGTTTACTGTTAATTATTTGACTCATGTTTATGAAACATTTAAGTTTTGCATTTTGAGACGAAGTTTTCACTATTAGATATTATATTATAATTTGTCAATACACAATAAATTATTTACATTTACCTAACTTTGTATAATATCATATATTAACAATAATCATTTTTTCGCAGTTCAAAGAAATACCGACATTTATAAACTTTTGAGTGAAGATGAAAACTTTATGGGTCATATAATATTGCAAAAATATGTTACAAATAAAAATATTCTTGAGTATCGAAGAATTCTCAGCGACATGATTGTAAACAGGGTAATGGCTACAAGTATGAAGTCAAATGATCCTTGTGTGTAAGATTATTTGAATATTTTACTATAATCATATATGTATGAATTTTCGAAAACATCAAGAATCTATGTAGTATTAGTAAAATGATTTGAAGAATTTCTCAAAGTATGCGTAAAATGCTATTTTATATACTTTTTACTTCTTTCTGCCATTTTACACACACTTGCAACATAAAATAATGTTCGGCAAATGTTTTTTTATATGAATGTGATTGTCGAATGTGGTAACCCCCATATTCACAGAAAAACTAGTTACGCACTTGTATCGAAAACTAATATTGTATTCTTATCAAATAATATGTTTCTTTCAAATAATATAATTCAGAGTTTGATAAGCAATATGTTGTACGTTGTTGATTGAATTCATCGCTATTTCAAAATAAAACCAGATAGTTTTGACACTTGATATATAGCATAGGATATTTGATTTAATACATAAGATTACATAAGATGCTTGATTTATTTGGAAAGATCGGAAAAGCCACTACAGTGTTTTCAAAACGAATGTCCTTAAACAATGTTGATTTCTCTATAGGTAAATCATTGCATCTTAATAATTCATTCCTAATAAACAAATTCATGGGCACTAAAAAATGAAAATCAACAGATATAATGCGTTTAGACTCATATCTGATTTAAATATAGGTAATATTTGAAAAAAACATTGGATCATTTTCAAAACGAATCCCATTACATAACGTTAAATAATAATAATTAAATAATTATTTTATGTAAATTTAAAAGAAAGTAAAATAATTTGTATTTGTATGGCATGTTTCTATTATACACATATGAAGTTTTTTGGTAATGAATTCATTCATTGTTTGAACAAAATGAAATTTGATCGTTACAAATATACTATTTCGGTGGATGTCCACTTGAATGGATAATTTGAAAAGCTGTTGAAGCATTTTTAAAATGTGTCCCTTTAGTCCTTTGCACACTGTCGACTTCATAACACAAGGGACGTTATGTACATCTTAATGATCACATTAATCAATATGAAAAAGCGAAGAAAAAAGCCAACAGAGATACGTAGGCTATGATTAAATTTGTATCTGATGTAAATGTAAAATGTGAAAAGTTTTGTAAAAAGTTATTTAAAACAGGTGAGACATTATATACGGATAATTAAATTTATTGATATTAAAAATTAAAACAGTGATCATTGTAAATATAGTGTGGGGGGACTCGTATTGAAAATACATCTATTTACATTTAAAATGAATGCGCAGTGGAAATGTATGTAAATCTATGGTAATTATGTACTTTCATTTTGCTTTAGCATCTATCTAGCAATAAATGTAATAATCACTTTACAAATTCATATGTATAAAACTGTACCCAGCAAACTAAAATCTATTGAAAAAGATTCAGATTTTGAATTCTTTTGAATCTATCTTAATTCCATTTCTGAATCCCAGAAAAATAATTCGCGAATGATTTTCAGTATATATACATAGAGATTTAATTATATTTTGGTTCAGATTGGAAAAGGTTCAGAAATGGAATTCAAACATCGATCACTGAATTAATATTAATATATTTCAATCGATTTTCGTTTACTGGGTAGACATTACATACGTGCAACTTAATTGAAAACAAAACAAAACTTTTCACATTTTACATTTACATCAGATACAAATTTAATCATAGCCTACGTATCTCTGTTGGCTTTTTTCTTCGCTTTTTCATATTGATTAATGTGATCATTAAGATGTACATAACGTCCCTTGTGTTATGAAGTCGACAGTGTGCAAAGGACTAAAGGGACACATTTTAAAAATGCTTCAACAGCTTTTCAAATTATCCATTCAAGTGAACATCCACCGAAATAGTATATTTGTAACGATCAAATTTCATTTTGCTCAAACAATGAATGTATTCATTACCAAAAAACTTATTTTACTTTCTTTTAAATTTACATAAAATAATAGTAATAGAAAATAACAATAATTTTTAACAATTTCTTTTTATAGAGTAACCAGTACCCAGTTTGAAACATTAGCTGAGGGTATTAGAAAAGTTTTTCCTACCGAGAAGATCGAATTATATTATTCAAAAGGCTACCACATTAATCAGCCGAATGGTTTAAAAAAGGACAAAGTAAATGCGTCAGGTCAATTGTATGCTGCTTGCCTGAGATTTCGAGAATACGCACGTGATGCCAACATATTAATTGGTAAATCAAAAAGGCAGTCTACCAGTCCAAGTATGTAGTAATAATCATATTGTTATATTTGAGTTCAAGAAACTGTTTTATGATAGTCGAAAGTACCTACCTTACGTACACTACGGCAGTATATATTTGTTGAATGTAAAGTCCTAGATTTCTTTCTGGTTACTCGTAAGTTGACATATGAGCTAAGTTGTCGTGTACCAATATCAACTAAAATCGTCTTTTGAGCCAACTCCACATATATATGCACTTGTAAATTAAATTGTTTATTTATACTTTGTATATATTTCAGTAATTCGGTCCGTACAAGTAGATTTAAATCTTCTATCTGACGAGCATTACGATGCAGAAAATGTAAATCAGATTTTACAAGTATGGAATGAGACATACAACCACCGACAAAACATAATTGGGAACAAAAAAGGATTAGAAATAATAGAATTATTTCCTATTTTGAAATCTACATTGGCAACAACGCTGGCAAGTATCTTTAAAAGTTGCAAATTTAACAACGTAAAAACCTTGTTTCATTTACTAGTTTTATATTTTCATAAAATTTATAAGAACTTTACCTTTTCAGATTCTTTTAGATTTTTCTAGACAGTTTGACCAAGAGACCCTAAATGCAGGTGACGCATCAACCTCCGACAAATTGAAACTGAACTGGCCACCAGTGGCAGACAAAGTCATCAATGTTGCAAAAAGTAAATGTACAAATTCACAAAGATCAAATAACCAAATTGAAGAACTCCCCAACTACACGGATTTAAATGATGTGTTTGCAGCCAACAAGATTATAGAAACCACTGGTAAGTGTATGTAGAACAATTCATTTATGTTTTATTTATTTCACGTAGGGGAGACTGGGAGATTCAAGAGATCCACGCATGCTCACACACACACACGCACACGCACCACACACACAGACGCCTCCATTGTACAATATAAAGGTACGTTTTCATGTAGATACAAATATGTATCCAGATATTTTTCCCCTTCTTCACGGGCAATTTACATGGGGTTCCTTAATTTAGGGGCAATTTACATGGGGTCTCCTTAAGGTTTTTACGTTCAATGAAATGCGATATAAATCGAGAATCTCGAAATATCGAAGTTCGAAAAGAAATCTCAACTGCAAACAAGTGCTCTGATTGGTTAATATTAAAAGATGGAGTACAGATTCTCGATAAGATCGAAATTATCGATTTTCATTAAACTAAGAATAAATTAAGGAACCCCATGTAAATTGCCCCTCACGGCTGGTTATCTCACTAATAGTTCGATTGTGTCGAACTTTTAGATATTGGCGGGATTTTAAAATGCATTTCATAATTAATTATTTAGGCAGCATATACTTCATATTTCGCTTGTATAATTACTAAAGTATCTTTGAATAATAAATATTGACGTTTTTATCAACGTTATTATATTATTTCTTTAAAATTTTCGTGCTATGATTTTCGTGCGATTGCCCTAACCTCAAAACTAGAAACATTAAAATAAAACTACATTCTTTCAGTTTCCCTTTGTTTTTAATACTTGTAGACACAAAAGAAAGGCAAAAAGCATATTTTCTCATAAATTTGGAAAGTAGCGTTCATTTTATGTATTCATTTCCTTAAATACAACATTCACATGTCATATCCAGATAATTATCTCTCCATGAAAACGCACGCGGAAGATCAGCGATTGGATATCACACATACATTAGCAAGTGTGTGTACATGTGTAATTTATGGGTGGAGTGGGGGAAATATCTAGATATCTATATCTCCATGAAATTGGACCTAAAGGGAAGGAACACTGCATGGAATATTAAAATAAGAAATCCCAAGTTAATTTTGTGGAATTACTAAAATAGTTATTTGTGTTTCTTTTTAGATCATAAAATTGCATTAGGATTTTTAATAATTGGAAATCTTATCAAATACACAATAAAAGGAAAGTTGATCAACAACAATTGGAGACCTCAGAAATTGGATAAATTACAGTCATTTGTTCAGCATATTGAGGTAAATATATAAATTTGATTCTTAAAATAAAGATTTATTTGTATAATAATAGTGAAAATTATGATTCCTTTGTCGATTTTGTCCAACAATAAAAAAAAATAGTTTTTCCTCCATTTACTTTATTTCTTAGAATATTTGTGATAAAAGTAAATTTAACTAAATTTTCTTGATTACTTTCGTTACTAAGAACTATTACAATTTCAAAACTAATAGAAAATCATTGTATTTAACTCTTTGAGAGCTCTGTTGTATTTATCCCGTATTCCCGATCCTTATGTATGTAATTTGTGACGCGTGATTTTTCCGAGGTCACGTATGGAGTTTTCGAATTGCCAAATACTTACTTTCACAGGGCGCCAGCCGTTCTTTAACGGCAAAACCTAATTCCCAAAGTGCCAAATTGCCAAAAACAAACGAAAGACCCAAACGAATAGCCCAATTGCTCGCGACCAACTCAAACTCGGAGAGACGTGAGGTCGGGGAAGGAACAAAGTTTAACTTATAGAAATAAGCTGAACACGATGATTACAAAAGGAAATCTTTAATTAATCTAAGAATCGGTTACAATGCGGTGCCGTTGACGCAGGTACCGAAGTTATGCAAAACATAGTAAAAAGTGAATAATGAAATTATAAGAACCGGAACGAAATGTAAGGTAGAAAGAACGAACATAAGAGACGCGGCGTATATATCTTAGACTCGCGGACGAGTACCTCACAAAGTACTTACAGTACAGTAGCCTTCGTCTCGAGGGCCGCGACGATGAGGGACGAGGAAGAGGCTCCAGTCCTGGCGACGTCGCAAATCCTGGGACCGCCACTCACTCATCCACACTCACACACACGAACGAGAACCCGGGCGCACGAGGCGAGCTTCCCGGAACCGAACTTCTTACCGCGGCGAAACACTAGCCGCTCGTAATCCGAAATCCCAAAAAACCCAAGGTTCAGCGGTATGGCCTGCCTCGTCGCACTTACGCGATGGTACGGACGACTTCGTACCCACCGGAATACGCGACCGAAGATCTCGCGAAAGATAGTTTCCCAAAAAGTACCGATTGTGATTGAGCGCGACGTGGTATCGCCTAGCACCGAAACGAGAATGGCCGGTAGTGCCGCGGAAGCGAAGTCGTTGTCGGCGATGAAGAAGAAGGGGTGGAAGCAAGAGGCGTTGGCGAAACGGCGGCGGCGAGGCCGGTTAGCCGTGGCAATCGTCGACGAAACTTGCGGCGAAGTAACTTGATCGGCGTCGTCCAATCGGATTTCATCCTTTTCTCTCGTCCGGACGGACGAGACGAAGCGACACCGAGACTGTTAACTTGTCGAGCTGTTAGCGTTCCCAAGACGGCGAACGCGGGACCGATGGTTGTAGATACCGAGACTCCATTGCAGTTGAAAGTCGTCGAGATGTTAAAACACGACGGTGCCCTAACCGGCGAGATACCGTAACCAACAGCCGTTCGTCTTACCCCGATGTTCTAGATGTCCTCCAGATCCTGAAGAACCGTACCACAGATGACTACCTTACCGACGGTCGACACTTGCACCACTTCGCACCCAACATTCAGCATAATTTCCCATTCATACTTCCATACTAATCCGACGCTAGCGCTCTTCCTCGTCGATTCTCGACTTGCTAGGTGTTACGCGAGACCCGATGAAAGAGATAGAAGCTGCGATTACAGGGTATCTAATATACCACATCACAGTATGTACTTTTATATTTTTTACCATTTTTCTACTGTCGGTTGTGTAAGGAATATGATATTAACCACAATTTCCATAAATTTGTGTTGATAATTAATTATTAACAGTTGTAATGCAACAATGCGCTTAATTTGAATAAAGTCGGTTTCCCTTAAACCAAAGCGATGAAAGCTTTGAAAATTTTTGAGTATCTGCTTAATACCACAATTAAAAAAAAATTTTTTTAATAAAAGTAACATCGATTATTTTTTGTATAAAGTAATCGACATATCGGATTCGACATTATAAATTTCGCAATTCTGACATCAAAGTCGTGATCAGCGAATTTAAAAACATTTTTATGTTTATAATTTTGTTGTTAATTAAAAAACAAACCTGAAAACCTTTACTATTTACGGTTTCACATTTGTTCTGCAGAAAAATGGGCCTCTCAAAAGGTTAATGAAACGTTCTATATCTATAATAAAGAATTTATTAAAATTATTCGTCTACTTCATCATGTACACGTTATAATTTTTAAAAATATTTTCTTTCAGAAGCACGAACACATTAGCGGGGTGAAACAGTCAATGAATGGAAAATTCCAAATTTTCTCCTTGTCAGAACAACCATTCATCATTTGCTGCGGCCCATTGCAGCAGTTACAGTGCTGCCACGTTATTTTTGACGAGCTGGAATACAATTTTTGCAGATTAATCGATGCCGTAGATTTTTTGTTTAAATTATTTTTTGTACTTAAGGTGGAGTATCCCATTGCTTCCATCCACATTTGGTGCTTTGTACAAAAATATTTATTCTCTATGGAAAAAGAACGTCGTTTGCTAGCGATGAAATCGATTAATGAATTAATTTGTGAACTTTAAAAGTGAAATAAATTAATCAAATACTTATTAAGTATACTTAATACACCTGTCATTAGGTTTCATAAGTTTTATAACGTTGTTACCCAACGGTAACGGGTTTAACCCAAACTTGGTGTCAGTCCCCGCAGAAGAATCGACTCAGTATCCACCAAGTACCGCCGTCGCCAGTCCCAAAAGTAATCCTTGAGTATTTCCTAAAACGAATCCCTGCGCGCACGATCCCGAAACCCTTTCGCCCATCCCGCTCCCGACATTGTTTTCCCCAGCACGTTTTGTTTAACACGCGTACATCGACGATCGCCATCGAGGGATCGTCACACGCGTTGCCCATACTCACACTCGCCCGAGAATTGAAACCAGCCATTGTGTATTGTAATAGGGTTTCCAAATAATTTAAAATCTTGTCGATTTAGGTAAGTCCAGAGATGCCAGTACTTTATTTTATAAGTACAAAAGATAATTATTCAAATGATCGCACGCAAAAAAAAAAATACAAATGTCAATTTATCGCGGATTCTACCGACGCAATTCGGCTTCTTAATGATTACCTGAAGGGCACGGAAAAAAAAAGGGGAAAAGAAAAAGGTTAATACGCTTTCTTATTTACTTACAGTAGTGGCCGCTGCCACGAGGGGCTGGAGATGACACTCGGTATTCGCCGAACTTAATAATAAGAAAATTAACAATAATAAAATTTACACTTCTAATCTTTAACACGCCGATAAACTATATAACAACTTTAATTATCTACTATCGCAACAATTTACACGCAAATCTTTACAATCTCACGGATTACACCCGAGGGCTTCGAATACAATCGAGTAAGTGTCCTTGGTCGTTGGGCCGGAACTCTTCTTTCTTGCGACTGATACCACCGCGCCATCTAGGTGGGGGGGAATTTTTAAAAGGGACCAATAAAAAAAGGAATTGGATCGTTTGGTAAGGGGCGGGAAACTATAGAGGGCACTGGTTGTATAGAGGGAGATAAGGTCGTTGATGCGCAAAGGGTACCAGGAAGGGTGGGGGTAAGGACAGGTAGTGGGTATCTTACTCGAGGGACAGAGAGAGATAATGCGCGGGTGAGCGCTGTAGTCGAGCTACTGTGGCGACATCTCCTTCATGGGAGTTTCGATTCGATACGTCAAAAATGGGGGGAAAACATAATGCAGCAGAGCCGAAGTGACATGATTATTGCGCAAGCACCGAATTAGGGATAGTGCGCAACGTTAATATGAGCAGTACTCCGAAATGGTCTACTGTGTTGATGACGTATATGCGCGTGGGACGAACTGAGCGGCTGCGCGCGCACAGGAAGACAGTCGAGGTTGTCATGGCGACGCGAGCCAGTTACCAGTTCCGCGATAATTCGGAGTACTGCTCATATTAACGTTGCGCACTATCCCTAATTCGGTGCTTGCGCAATAATCATGTCACTTCGGCTCTGCTGCATTATGTTGTCCCCCCATTTTTGATGTATCGAATCGAAACTCCCATGAAGGAGATGTCGCCACAGTAGCTCGACTACAGCGCTCACCCGCGCATTATCTCTCTCTGTCCCTCGAGTAAGATGCCCACTACCTGTACTTACCCCCACCCTTCCTGGTACCCTTTGCGCATCAACGAACTTATCTCCCTCTATACAACAAGTGCCCTCTATAGTTTCCCGCCCCTTACCAAACGATCCAATTCCCTTTTTTAATTGGTCCCCTTTTAAAAACTCCCCCCACCTAGATGGCGCGGTGGTATCAGTCGCAAGAAAGAAGAGTTCCGGCCCAACGACCAAGGACACTTTATTGTTTGTATCAGAAGCCCTCGGGTGTAATTCCGTTGCGAACAAAATTTTGTAAAAATTGCGATAGAAGTTGCGGTGTTAAAGTTGTAATTTAGTTTATCGAATTGTTAAAAAAATTGAAGTGTATAATTTTGTTATTGTTATTTTTATTATTGTTAAGTTTGGCGTATACCGGGTATATTTTCCTAGCAAAAGGAATACTCCAGCCCCTCGTGGCAGCGGCCACCACAGTAAGTAGATAGGAAAGTGTATTTTTTTCCCTTTTTTTCCGTGCCCTTCAGGCAATTACTAAGAAGCCGGATTGCGTCGGTAAAACCCGCGATACCTTAATATTTATATTTTTGCGTGCGGCCATTTTGGGAAATATCGTTTGTACTTGTCGAATAAAGTACTGGCATCTCTGGACTTACCTAAATAGACAATGTTTTAAATTATTTGGAAACCCTATTACAGTTTAATAAACAAAAAAAAAAATAACAAAAATAAAAAAATCAAGTAGTAATAGTTATCAATCTTTCGCGAAATGGATTTAAATACAGAAATTCTTAAAGTAATTTGCGATCTATATTCTAATTTACACATACGAAGGTCAGACGTTCAATATATCATAATTATTATTCAAAATTTCATTAAAAATGTATATAATCCGTTTTTATTGGAAACATTGAATAAAACTCTTGAGAACGCAATAAGTGAAGAAGTCGCAAATGAAATTAGAAACGTATTTAATCAATATGTAGAACCATTTCAGAAATACAACACCGAATTCAAACGAATCAGCGTTTGCAAAGATATGGGGCTTTTTATAGATCCCGAATCGCAAATAATTACCGAAGAAGAAGTCGCACGTAAAACTGGAAGTAAGTTGTCGATTAAAGACAAAAAAATGACCTTTATTCATATTCCCATAAAAGACTCTTTGAAACAGCTGTTCCGTATAGAAGGATTATTTCAAGAAACAATGTCGTATATAGAGTTCTTAAATAATGAGACAGATGTTGTCAGCAATTTCATACAGAGTCATTTATGGAAACGACAATTAGATCAACGCAATAAGAATGATATCGTTTTACCGCTGATTGGATATTATGACGATATTGAAACCGGAAATGCGTTAGGGTCACATGCAGGAAAAAACGAAATAGGTGCACTGTGTGCAACAATACCTTGTTTGCCACCGAATTTCGCTTCTAAATTGGATAGCATTATTTTATGCTCCTTGTTTCATACCAAAGATAGAGCTACTTATGGCAATGCAAAAATATTTCAACGATTTATCCGGGACTTATGTGACCTGGAGGAAAATGGGATCGAAATTGTACTAAAAGATCAGAGGTTTACTGTTTTTTTCATGACCAGTTTATTAGTAGGGGATAATTTAGGGATGAATGCCATTCTCGGTTTTACAAAATCTTTTCATCTGAGTTTATACTGTAGAGTGTGCTATTCTACACCTACCATGTCACATAAAATGATTACTGAAGATGAAGCATTGATGCGTACAGTACAAAAGTACGAAGAAGATGTCAAAATTATTAACACGTCCCAAACAGGAATTGCAGAAAAATGTATTTTCAATACATTGAAATATTTTCATGTCATAGATAATAAACATGCTGACATAATGCACGACTTATATGAAGGAGTGTGTAGTTATGTCATGGCAGCAGTAGTTCAAACATTAATTGTTAATGACAAATGTTTCACAGTTGATGAGTTGAACTACGAATTAAAAACTGTAGATTTCGATTATGAAACAACAAATGTTCCCCCTGCACTTAGCCTAGATTATATTAAAAATAATAAAAAACTGAAAATGTCGGCAGCGGAAACATTATTTTTTACCCGATATTTTGGCGTTTTAATTGGGCATAAAGTTCCAAAAAATAATAAAGTTTGGGTATTGTATACTAAGTTGAGAGAAATTGTGCACATTTTAACTGCACCGTTAGTAACCCAAAGCCGAATTTTACACCTGAGAATACTAATCTCAGAACATCATAGTTTATTTATTGAACTTTTTGGCGATTTGAAACCAAAATTTCATTTCTTAATCCACTACCCGACATTATTGGAAAACATTGGCCCACTGGTCAAGTTATCTGCCATGCGATTCGAGTCTAAACATCGTGAAATGAAAATAATCGCAGAAAATTCGTACAGTAAAATTAATATTTTGAAAACAATTGCTATTCGTTATCAATTAAGTCGTATGCATTTTGAATATTGCAAGTATAGATCTATGTATGTTACGTATGGCAATAAAGTTGAAGATAATTCGTTCTCTGCATTTTTTTCACAACAACAAATAAAATACATGCTAAGTTCTGTCACAATAAACGACATAACATACAAAAGTGGAATGGTACTTGTAACCGATATTTTCGAAAGTGGCCCAGAATTTGGAAAAATAAAAAAAATTTATTTAATTAAAGATGAAATACATTTTTTGTACACTCTTTATGAAATTTTTTGTTGCAACGATCATTATTTTGCACACTCAGTGATACAAGATGCAGACAAAGAAAAAATAATTAATTACAATTCGTTAATATCAAGATCTCCATGCATCCTATTCGAAAAAGAAGGTTGTGAAATGATTGCCACGCGGCACATATTGTAATACGCAATATTTTAAGCTTTGATTAATATATGTACTTATACGGAAATAATTGTGTTCTTTTGTATCCCTTGATGAATGTATTTTCCTTTTCCATAAAAATTATAGATTTATTTAAATTATTTACTTTCTTTTAAATAAACAAATCATTCATTAATATGTTTATTAGCAGAAATTAAATTGTATAAAAAACGTCAAAATAAGATAATAAATAAAGACATAATGCTTTTCATTCAATTATAAATCTAAGGTCTATCATAAAAGTCTACGTTAAGGCAAGTTGGTCTAATATTTAGTATCGACCAAGAAATTTCAGTATTTACTTATTCACTAACAAACATTTCGCCTTTGCATATAATTAAAGGTTTCAAAAGCTTTTTTTATTCAGTTTGCTTTATTTTTACAAATATTTTAAATGACACTGAAGTTGGCAGCCACATTGAAAGAAACTATGTCTTTTCAATTATAAGTTTCTTTTTAACTGGAAATTAATGGATATTTAATAGTTAATCCAGAAAATAGCTCAATTTTTTCAATATAACATAACAAAACTGAATTTCGTGACCTGGCTGCTGTGATGTGGCTGCCTAGCTTCAGTGTCATATATTTTAATATTATGCATATTTCTTGAAACCAATACAGTATAAGTTTGCTGCCATAACAGTAACATAATAATAATACTAATAATAATAATAATAATAACATAATAATAACCATACTTCTGGATACGCGTTGATCATACGAAGTAGGAGAAATTTGTTTCAAATGGATCGGTTGAAGTTATCATGTTGAAAACTTCGAAACAAAATAATAACAATTTTAAGAACGGCTCAGCTTTTTGCACATTTCTACAAAAAGTGTCAATGTAAGTTGGTACTAATTATTTACTATTAAGTTCTGTTTAAACAGACATTTTAAAACTACATGTGATGTAAAATATCACAAATTAATCAGTTGGACTATGAATCTGTACGTATGTTCCTTTCGCTCTAATAGGTAAAACTTGTTTGGCTTGATGCTAAGGACAAAAATATAAATATTGTCTTAAATTAGTCTATAACTATATTTCTAGATACCTATTGATCTTATAAACTAAGAGAAATTACGTATAACCTTATTCCTTCACGTAGAATTCAGAAAGCAGTTATAGATCATAAAAAATAGGCAGTTTCTGTGTACTGCCCAGCTAGACTGCTCATAATTTCTACCAGGGAAAATGTGTCAAATCATCTAAATAGTGCGAATCAAATAAAGTTACACTTTTTACGGTGTAACTCACACAAATTAACACTTTTCGGTATAAAGTTGATGCATTATTTTTAGCAGTGTCGTGAAATTAATATGTTATACATTAATTGTCAAATATCATATAGATAAGCAATGAAGATCATATAGATAAAGCGATATCGAGTCTTTGACTTTTTAACCGTTATGTACCACTTAATCTTACGATCATAGATACATAAAAGAAATATTGAGCCAACTTTGGCAAACGTAACTGCGTATTTCACATTGTCAATCATATATGAGTGTAATGTATATCAATGTATAAACAAAGTGCATAACATGAACGCCTAAATTTAAAAGACGGATTTTAAAATGAAATTCACTTTTAAAAGTTGTTAAACTTATAAGTAATAGTAACATCAAGAAGAAATATACATTTTTAAGAAATGTAGGGACAAAAATAATACTTACAGGACCTACTTTTAACGAAGATTATAAACGTAAATAAACTGTAGAGTTAGGTTGGGATTTGGTTCGTTTCTTAAATTTATGCGTTCAGGTTACTCACCTTAATAATTATTCATTTATGTGTGATTGTTTTAACACATAGAACTGAAACTCCTACTCTTATGGGTTGACATTTGACCGATTAACCCCAAATCTTAGTTTGAGCCTTTGGAGTAATTAGCAAAACAGAATAAAAACATACAGGTCACAGTTTTAAGTTTAATTTTATTTTTATCAGTTATATTAATTTTATTTTCATCATTTCGAGCATGCTCTTCGTATACGGGGAAACCAACCGTCCTCACATTTGAGGTTATGAATATATAAACATCATGCAGCAAAAGAGATATATGTGGCCTCGGTCCTCGAACTGCCCCGAACACAAATGATAATAGATTCGGCACTTAATGCGCAGATTCCGCTGTTGTAACGCATTAAATGCCTGCGCAGAACTCACTGTCTAGGTGCGCGGCATCCGCCCGATAGATGCCATTCATGGCACTCAGAATCAGAGTGCCGGCACCGCTCTAGTTCTGGCCAACACACTCCGGTTAAGTGCAATGGCCTCATCTATAAAGTTCGTGCGCGACGCACCAATCCGAGAGGTGCTTACTTCTCTCCGTGTATGCAGGTTTGAACTCGTAACCTGCTTCTGACGCGATCCTTCCTAATTAGTGCATTACGGGATATGTAATGTTTAATTTTGTCAACAACAGTGAAGTTTTGTCAACGACATAAATTATGTCTGCAGATAAATTTAAAGATCGGTGTTGTAACCCATTTAATGAGACATCCCAGGGTTCGAAACAAAATAAAACCAATTTACCTAAAGTGTCTTACTCGATTCTTGAAAAATGTAAGTTTTTGAGACCAACCGATGTTATATGTGCTCCATGTAGGAAAAAAATCACTAAAACGAATGCCCGTGATACTTGTAAGTATATATTTTGAGCGACTAAAAAACTTATATATGAAAATATCAAATTTATTTGCATTTTATACGAGTGGGCAAAACGTAACTTATCTGAGTCTAACATGTCTTTTATTTTTAAAAATGAAAAAGATTATGAGGTTACTGCAAAATTATTAGAAGGTCGTTTCGAAAAATGTAAAACGGTAGCAGGTACGCATAAATTACATAGCGTAGAACCGCTCGAGAATTTGAAACTTAAAGTTAAGTCCTATTCTATGTGCGATGATTTTTCAAATGTTATCTTATCGAAAACTAAAACGAAACGATCATTGAAACGAAAATTTAAATAAACATTTAAATCGAAGAATGTTGAAATGAGTTAATTTTATTGTTTTAAATTTATCATATAATGTATTAATTTCTTTATAAATATTTGTTAAGATTATAATGAATTTAATAAATGTTATGGATTACAAATCTATTTCTAAGATTTATAACACTATTTATTTCTTTTTCTTAATAGTTTAATTATATATTGAAGCGTATTTAATACCGTGCGATTGGAACACGGGGCGTGGAACGCCGCGGCGGGGCGCTTCGAGCCATGGTGTCTTCAATCAGTATTTTATTACTCGAAAAGTTCTAAACGGTCCATTCTGAAATTTTCACAGTACTTTCTACATAGGTCAATGAATACTTTTAATTTAAAATCATTGAAAAAAATTAGGTCCAACTTAAAAAAAATCGAATTTGTTTATAAAAACGTTAAAATTTTGTTGTTAAATAATTAAATATATTTTGGTTACCTATTTCTTTAGAAAGCTGAGGAAAAATGCAAACTTTCATACCTTGTACTTTTTTTTCTATTTCTATTATTTCCGACTTGTAAGCGATCAAAAATAGGGATATTTTATAAAATTCGGAACTTTAAAAATTACTCGAAAATTACGCGTATCATATTAAAATAAAAAAATACGTGTCTTTTATTTTTACCTTAAAAACAAGAAAAAAAATATTTCACGGAAATTTAAATTTTGATTGTAAATTTCACATGGAATGACCCATATATAGATTGATAGATAGATAGATAGATAGATAGATATAGTGTAACACGCAAATCTTATTCTTATTTAATATTGATATTTAATTAACCCTCCTGGGCACCATTTATTCTTTTTTCCATAAGGGAACAATGTAGTTTGGACGAGTATACTCGTCCTGGCGCCCAGGGGAGTTAATTTTCTGATTGGTTAATTAATCGTGCGTAGATTTCAAGATTTTGTTGATATTTTGTACAGATTTACTGATTTACATAAAAAAAATGTATGAACTTTTCTAATGTTTTAGGCTGGAATTTTCAGTCGCGACTCAGGCTCAAGTCTCCAAATCGAAATCAAGATCTCTAAACCTGTCGAGTTTAAGACGTCTCCATATCAGTAGTTAGAATCTGACTATAAAGATCAAACTCGGGATCACCAATAATTTCCTTAGCCATGGAACAAGCTATGTTAATCTTATCATTTTTTGCTAACTTAACACCAACGAAGTACGGTTCTAATGGATCGCATGACACCAATAAATTTGATATCCTATCTATGTAATTGTAAGTTGATAAGAATATTTCAGTCCTAGCTACAATAGACATATTGTACATGAATTCTGGACGGCGTACTTCGTCAACGTCGTCCACTGACGATAAGGCGAGGTATAAGGATATAGTTTTATCCAGATCCCATCGTAGGTGTGCCTTTTCATACACTGGTACGTCGTGCAACACTACGTTGTCTACGACTGGACATAACATAAATTTTGCCATGTGATTTCGGAAATGATGATGAATCTGCTGCATTCCTGTCACGCCGCTAGATAACACCTCCGATAAGATATCTTTGTCTTTACTAGGTTCAGGATAAGTTGTCGGATAGACAGCAACTTGTTTGCATTCAATCGTCAGATTCAATAGATGGTGGACAGCGTCGATTTCACGATGAAACAAAGCCTCAATCGCAGCATTGTCATACAAATCGCATGGTTGTACGAGAAGGGAGAAGGGATGTATCGTACCGACTCCCTTACGTACGACTCTCACCTCTTGTTCAAGAACTTGTCGAGATGCTCTCTTATGTTAGTAGGCATCCCCTGCTGTACGCGAAGATAAATCGCAGCCGAGTAATCGGTGGTAGTTGACTGCCATCGGCTATCACTACGTCGTTGAGGGAAATCAGGAATGTCATCGAACATTTCCGCATTCTTTCCAAAACACTGAAACTATCAAATATGCAAAGGCGTTATTGAGGCGAAATCGTTCATCTAGTGACACCACATTTGGGGGAACGAGTTTTATAAAGCAACAAGTAGAAAATAACATATATAGGCTATTACATAACATCGTTGCCGTAGTTACGACGTTAATCATCCACAAGTTAGGATTCAGCCACACCTTATATAACGATGAGACCATTTGCAGCACTGCGCCAGGCGAAAATTACTCATGAATATTATCTCCCTTTTGCTGAGCAGATTGGCTAACGCGGAGAATTTGGAATAACCCGGTTACAGTATTATTTAGATCCCGTAAAACCAGAGATACATCTATCAACTTTGTAAGGCCATCACGCATGGCGATTAAATTGCATCGGAAATAATAGCAAGCCGTAAATTTTTCGAGTCCAAAATGGGGACGTGGAACGCGAATGTGCCCTAAGGATTCATTAATCAGTGTCCTACTGTCGGAATCTAACGCTAGATCATTAGGCAAACGATAGCGAATCTCTTCTAATAAATGTTTTAGATGTATGTACTGACTTACAAATCCATTTATTCCAAGCTCAACCATATACCGTTCAAGGTTGAATATTGGCACTGTGCTTACTGCGAAATTATCGCTATAATCATGTACGTCTCCGTCGCCTAAAATATGTTGACGGAACAGCACCTCATCGGAATGATTATCATGCTGAATGTATGACGTATCCATTATATCCAGCAGCTGAGATAACTTTGTAGTATCACGCAGAGGAACAACTATTTTACGCATATTTCGTTCAGCGATCACGTTTTCCTCGATGACTTTTACTCCGTTTATGACGTGGCTATCTCGTGTCTTTGGAGATGTGTACAACGTACTACCATACTCACGTAGTAATTTTGCGCAATTTCGAATATAATATAAATCTGAAAACCGTAGAGGGCTGAATCACCCTTCACCTGGTAACACATAATTATGTATCTGCTCGATGATTTCGGGCTTTAATTGAATTCTCATTCGAGGCGTAATTCGTTCCTTCTCACTCTTCGTTTGCATAAAAGGCGTGTCGTTAATCTGAATCAGACGTACATCGTACATGACTTTAAACTCGGAACGGTTCTTTTGATCAGTGGGAAAAAGGACACGTTTGGCGGTAAAGTCCGAATGTGCCTTGGTTTTTGTACTGAAATACGTATCAACATTGTGAAACTCTTTCAACTTAATACCGCTTGTAATGTCGGTTGGGGTATGGGTAACTCTTTCGGATTTAGTCTCCAAGACATAATCTCCGATATTCCGATTCGTCCGGCCCAACACAGCTGAATGAGACATACTGATAGCCGGATCGCATCGATACTTTTTTAAACAAGGGGCCCAAAGGGAATGATGCGTAACACAATGCGGCTATGCAAAAAGCTGCAGCTTAGCCTATCTTAGCCCAAATGGCCTACTCTCACCTCCACGTGTGCTTATTAAAGCCGGTGGGCCCTGGACTCTCAGCAAAAGTACGACTTTGAATTCCGGGTAGTGAGTCTGGGTTATCCGTTATTTTTGATAACGAATTGACGGGTGTACTTTTACTATAAAAAAAAGGTTTTCCTCCTCTAAGTATCTCGTACAAAGGCGCGACTCGCGACAGGAAATTGGAAACTTTATTTCCTCTTTAAACAGAATACACTCCAGTTGCTACACTGGTACCTGTGGGGATAATCTTTCAGAAAAACATTTCCTACTTATTTTTATAATTGAATAAAGATTAACAATAATCATCAATACATATATTGCACATCTATTTATACACCCATATATATATATATATATATATATATATATAACCTAACAGTGTATTTGACATGCGGTTCATAACCGCCAATTACCATTTGGGCGTGATCCTCTGCTACCATGCCGCCCGCCTCAGACTGCCTAATCAGAGGGGAGTCGAAGACAACGCCATGTTGCGCGGCAACGTACTGCACACGCGCATCACCCTTCCGAATTAGTCCGTTTGATATTTCGAAGAAGGGGCAAAAGCCGTACGGTCTAACATCAGCCTTTAAATATACAGGTGGCATGATGTGTTCCGATTCTACTGTATGATCACCAAATGTGCTCAGAGACCTCATATATATGGGCAAATCCACAGAACTTTTCATTTTGGTGAAAAAAAAAATTTTTTTTTCAACTTCAAAGCACACGTTTTTCTTATGATACACATGTTTAATTGGTCAACTGAGACTAGGAATCCGTCCCTGTTACTCACACTGAGAGAAATTTCCCTACGCAGCGCTTTGACACTACATCACAGCGCGCCACCTTGAAGACGTTCACATCGTGCTCCGTTGGAAACCTGAGCGCTCGCATGGGACGGCGTTGGAAGGTCTGAGTCTTGGCTGTCACAGCGCAGAGCTATGAAAATCAACACGCAGACCTTACGCGGCAGTCACATGAAGTAGCAACAGACGTCAAGGCGAAGCGCTCTGAATTTATGCGTCTTCGGCTTGTTATGCGCTAACCTTGTACATTCCTGTACCTTTTAACATATTATAATCAACAAAGAAAATTTTGAGGTTAACTTGGAAAATTAAATCCCACTTTCCCATTCCTATTTATGACTTTATTTACGCATTTGCAGTAGTATCAAAAACATGTAAGTAATGTATAATGTAAGTATGCTGTGGTACAAAATAACAGTTAATATTATATTCTACCATAGATAGTACGTTGCGTTGATCTTGAAGCATTTTGTTCATTCGCAGCTATCAGTGAAAACTGTTTAGCTCTATCCTAACATCAAAAATATAATTCTTGCCTTAAATTAAAGTATAACTATATTTCTGGATACATTTTGCTCTTACAAACTTGAAGAAATTTGATTCCGACCGATTGGTTAATGTTATCATGTTCAAAAAGTTGAAATAAAACTATAAGAAATTTAAGGGCAATACGACTTTTTGCACATTTTGGCACAAGGTGGTAATCTAATTCATTTGTGATATTTCACAACAAATTTAGTATTAAAGTATGTGTCTGGACTATCTTGTTTGAACTTTTTGAACATGATAATTTCAACCGATCGGTCTGACGCAAATTTTGATAAGTTTATAAGAGCAAAATGTATCCAGAAATAGGGTTATAATTTAATTTAAGGCAAGAATTACATTTTTGATGTTAGGATGGAGACAAACAGTTTTCACCGATATCTCGGAAATTAACAAAATGGTTTATGGTCAACATTACGTACCATTTATAGAAGTATAGAATATTGACTTTATTAACGAATAAGCAGTAGCATTATACAGGGTGATCCAAAAGTCCCGGAACAGCAAAATATCTCAGCGGGAGTGCATTTTCGAGGAAAATGTTTCAGACAAAAGTTTCAGGATTTTTCCCTGGCTATTTAATGGCGATATTGAATTTGACCTTGAACATGACCTTGAAGGTTATTTCAAGGTCAAGTTAATTTTTTTAAATGGGAACCCCTATTTTTTTTCATGGATTCTGAAAGAGCGGGAAATTCTACGTCCGAGTATGATATGATCGATTTTTCCGGCAAGGTCATTTCAAGGTGAAACTTAAAACTCCCGTAACGGCGAAATATCTCAGAGGGTGTGCATTTCTTTGGAAATTGTTTCAGACAAAAGTTTAAGGATTTTTCCTGGGATATTTAATGGTAGCACAGAATTTGACCTTGAACATGACCTTGAAGGTTATTTCAAGGTCAAGTTTGTTTTTTTTAATGGAAACTGCTATTTTTTTTCACGGATTCGGAGAGAGCACAAAATTTTACGTCCAAATATGCTATGGCCGTTTTTTTCGGCAATGTCATTTCAAGGCCAAACTTAAAACTCCCGGAACAGCGAATTAACTCAGCAAGAGGCACCATTGAATTTAACCTTGAAAATTACCTTGAGGCTTATTCTAAGCTCAAGACTATTTTTTTTTAATTGGAACCCCGTTTTATTTTCGTAATGTTTCCAGAGTTTCCAGAGTGCAATGCATTATCATTGTTCCCGGATAAAAATATACATTTTTTTTTACATCCGATACGTTTATAAATACCGTATGTATGGGTAACATTTTTACATTGTTTCCAATGCTACCGCCGGCTTTAGCATTACCCAAGATGTACCGCGTGGAGGTAGCACGGTCGGGTTTACACCTCTTCGGGGTGCTTTGTTCAGGTGGTTCCCCTCGCCGTCACCTGTGCGTGTGCGTGTGCGTGTGCGCGTGCGTGTGCGTGTGCGTGTGTGTGGGTGTCCCCAGACAGTTAAGGCAAGATGGGTATACTAAGATTTTGATGAAATTATGTATCTTACTAAAGCTTATGCTCAAAGTGATTGCCATGAACTTCTTGGCAATATCCCAAGCGATTATAAAAATTCGATACGACTTTTTTAATCATATCTGGTTCTATAGCCGCGATCTCATCCCGTATTCGTTGTTTTACTTCCTCAATATTCACCGGTTTCGTTCGATACACTCTATCTTTGAGATAACCCCATAGAAAATAGTCAAGGGGCGTAAGATCCGGAGATCTTGGTGGCCATTCTATTACATCCCTTCGACCAATCCACCGTTCTGCGAATACATCACTCAAATAATTGCGAACATCTGTTGCATAATGGGGTGCTGCACCATCTTGCTGAAACCAAGTCTGATCGAAATCCTCGCCTACAATAACCTGAATAGCAGGGATGATGTCGTCCCTCAACATATCGTGGTATTTTTGACCAGTAAGGGTACCCTCGATGAAGAAGGGCCCAACTACCGCATTGTTTATAATACCTGCCCATACGTTTACTTTTTCAGGATATTGAGTAGAACGACTATCGACCATCCAATTAGGATTGGTTTCACTCCAATAAGACATGTTATGTCTATTGATTGCCCCATTTAAGAAGAATGTAGCTTCATCAGAAAATACGATGCGATTCAAGAAACCGGCATCAGCATCTATTCGATTCATCATTAATTCCGCAAACTATAGGCGTCTATCAGGATCGTCTTCATTCAATTGTTGTACGAGTCTAACTTTGTATGGGTGAAATTTTAAGTTTTTAGTTAAGATCCGTTGTACTGTACCGTAACATAAGTCGTGCTGCTGTTTAACTTTCCTGATGGAAGTATGAGGATCTTCCGTTATTGACAGCGCGACATTCAACTCATTTTCTTCAGTTGATGCTGTTACTGGACGACCTGCTCTTGGGAGATCCTTCACAGTACCGTGAACTTCAAAACGATTTATTGTTCTGCTAACAGTAGATTTGGAAATCGGTTCTCGTCCCCCTCTAAATGATGCGTTAAATAAGGTTCGCACATTCTCTAAAGATCGCTGGTTATCACCCCAGCCTCTCATCATGAGAATGGTTATTCTTTCTCGTTCACTTAGCGCAGCCATTGCTCTTTGTACGAAATATACGTATGTATTTTGTTACTGAAATGATGCTTAATACGTTTAGATAGGAAAGGCGTTTAGATAGGAAATCCATGTATCTCACAAAACGATAAAGTTAAGACCAAAATGTACCTTATAAGACTGTACACGTATGTATAAATTCAATGTGAATGTATGTTGTTTATTTACTTCGTTGGTGACTCGTGCTCTCTGTCGCTGTTCGCGCGCCCAAGTTCACTTTGCACAAGTGTTGCGTAAGATGTATGTATACACTTTTTTTAAACAGTTTATTATTCTATTTACAAAATTAGAGGACAAGCGAGGGACAGGAACTGATTCCTAAATCGACTTTTGGCAGAACAATAAATTGTTTCGAAGTTTACGGCACTGTAAAGGATCTCCCTAGAGCAGATCGTCCAGTAATAGCATCGACTGAACAAAATGAATTTAACCACTCTCAATACCGGAAGATCCTCATAACTTCGTTAAGAAAATGAAACGGGGTTCCAATTAAAAAAAAAAAATAATCTTGACCTGAGAATAATCTTCAAGGTAATTTTCAAGGTCAAATTTTATGCTAGCATTAAATATCCCGGAAAAAATCCTGAAACTTTTGTCTGAAACATTTTACCCGAAAATGACCTCTTGCTGAGTTAATTCGCTGTTCCGGGAGTTTTAAGTTTGGCCTTGAAATGACATTGCCGAAAAAAACGGCCATAGCATATTTGGACGTAAAATTTTGTGCTCTCTCCGAATCCGTGAAAAAAATTGGCAGTTTCCATTAAAAAAAACAAACTTGACCTTGAAATAACCTTGAAGGTTATGTTCAAGGTCAAATTCTGTGCTACCATTAAATAGCCCGGGAAAAATCCTTAAACTTTTGTCTGAAACAATTTCCAAAGAAATGCACACCCTCTGAGATATTTCGCCGTCACGGGAGTTTTAAGTTTCACCTTGAAATGACCTTGCCGAAAAAAACGGCCATAGCATATTCGGACGTAAAATTTTGTGCTCTTTCCGAATCCGTGAAAAAAAATAGGGGTTCCCATTTAAAAAAATTAACTTGACCTTGAAATAACCTTCAAGGTCATGTTCAAGGTCAAATTCAATATCGCCATTAAATAGCCAGGGAAAAATCCTTAAACTTTTGTCTAAAACATTTTCCCCGAAAATGCACTCCCGCTGAGATATTTTGCTGTTCCGGGACTTTTGGATCACCCTGTATACACGTAACTATGCATATTTAATACTACTACAGTGGTAAAAAGCAACAGTAGTTACAGGAATTGGGACATGGGAGAGATATGTATAGGTTTTAATTAAATTAATTCAGATTATCCACAAAGTGAAGTCAAGTGAATTCTATGCCATTACCATTTCGTCTATTACCATACAACTAAATATTCACGTAAAACAATTTCATCAATTATTTGATTTCATCGCAAAAAGTATAAATTTGATTAAATATTTCGTTAATTTGTAAATAACTAAATATTTACATAAACAACCAAATCAGTTTACTGAACTGATCCCAAAAGGTATCAATTTTACTAAATATTTCGTTAATTTGTAAATAAATAAATATTTACTTGAAGCAACCTAATTAGTTTGTTGATCTGGTCTCAAAAGCTATCAGTTTTATTAAATATTTCGTTAATTTGCAAATTATTAAATATTTACTTGAAACAACCAAATCAGTTTGTTGAATTGATTTCAGAAAGTATCAATTTTACTAAATATTTCGTTAATTTCTTAATAACTAAACATTTACTTAAAACAACCAAGTCAATTTGTTGAATGAATCTCAAAAAGTATCAATTTTACTAAATTATTACATTAATTTGCAAACGACTAAATATTGACTGAAAACAACTATTATATAGTTAATTCAATTAAATTGGCTGGATCGAATAGGTCAGCCCAATATTTAGTCAATTTATAAATTTTTTCTCTCACACGGAAAGAAATTTTAAGTAAATGCCACTGCTCAGGGAAGTAACAGCTACCGCACGATTTCTGACGAATTTTGAATGGCGGTTAACATTCGAAATCGTTAAAAAGAACATTTTTATAAGTAGATACACATACTATTACACCTTTTTGAATAGTTATTCATATTTTCCGACTATTTAGTTATTAATAATTAATTTTAATGATCTATAAACGTGGTTGAAACGGAAAAACTTGATACTTTTTTCATTCTAAAGCTTCCGTATCGAAAACAGTGCAAGATACGCTAAAAATGCACTAAAGAGCACAAAATTTCCTACAAAAAAGTCACCGAGGGCCCTAGACTAAAGTTAATAGCTTAACCACGAGCAACGATGGAATATGCCTCATATTTTACAAAAATTCTAAAACATTCATAATTAACTTGTAAGACAAAATTCCAGCGTTATTCATGGATAATCTATTAACTTTAGACTAGGGCTCTCGCTGACTTTTTTTTATGCAATTTTGTGCTCTATAAAAAAGGTTGAGTGCATTTTTATTGTATCTTACACGGTTTTCAATACGGAAGCTTTAGAATGAAAAAAGTACCAAGTTTTTCCGCTTCAACAACGTTTATAGATCATTACAAATAATTATTAATAACTATATCGTCTAGAAATTATGAAGAAATATACTCAAAGGTGCACTCAAATTGGATCTGTTTATAAAAATTTTCTTTTTAACGAATTCGAATTGTAACCGTCACTTCAAATTCGTCAAATTCTGTGCGGTAACTACTACTTCCCAAAATGCTGTCGCATTGACTTAAAATTTCTTTGCGTGCAGTGTATGCAATGTATAATACTTATTAACATAAATGTATACATATTATTCGGTATTTTTGTATAATCTAGTCAATTCTGTTATCATTTTAGGCTGTCACAAACTTCTTTGTTCTTCAATTTATTATTTATGACGACATTCAATTTATTATTTATGACGAATATATTATACACTGCGATGATATTCATATGTTATAAGCAACACGATATAACATATACAGGGTGGACCTCGGCTTGCGGGTCATAGGCATTCCATGTTAAAGAAGTAACTAGATCAGCCGACTAATCACGCGGTATTTAGAACTTGTCAGTTTTGCTACAATTCTTAATTCTGTTTTGATATGCATTGTGAGAAATTAAAATCCTGTAGCAAACCCTAATTACCACGGAATTAATCGACTAACGATCTAGTTACTTCTTTAACATGGGATGCCTATGACCCGCCAGCCGAGGTCCACCCTGTATACCGTACCGTACACACGAACTATCGGAACACCATGGACTATATAAATGTATGTATTGGCTTCGATGCCCACCGTGCCACGCGTTGGCAACAACACCTATACGTTTAGATGCGAATCATAGCGCTGCGTTACGATTTTCATAGCTCTTCGCTGTGATAACCAAGACGCTGTGATTAGAAGTTAATCCCAGCCTACACACGTGACTCTGTAACCAATGAGTATACAGAGTCAAGATGCATTGCTTGGAACGCGCATCATGCCCGTACTGTAGGAGAGCGCAACAGCGCTCCGTAGGGAAATTTCTCTCATTGTCAGTGCATTTTTAAAGGACAGCGTCGTGCACAGAGGGTTAAGAAATAAAAATTGTAGATACATTACATTCAAAACATAGCAGTAATTATAAATATAGTATGAAAATATAAAATTTTGGGGTTATCGCCTACAAATATTGCTACCGAATGTAGGCCTACTCTATATAGTAATTACGTGTCTGGTAATAGAAACCTACTTAGTGGACAACTCATGTTTAACAGCGCTGAAAATACATTCTACAATTAAAGTATACATCTAGACATATAGTGTGCGTAAAATTAAATTTTGAATGGATTTTTTTTCATAAGTATGATACACGTCGTCTAAAATGCTTTTTTAGTGGTATTAAACACAAAGAGTTACCTGCTATATAGACCACCAAAATTATTGTGAAAAATGGCCATTTCAATCCCTTGACGTATATTGTACACTTGTTGAACTAATTAGTTCATATTATATTACATTACGCAGTAAATATACAAGCGTATGATCTTTGATATATGTGCATGAGTTGTACATGATATTTTATGGGCACCCATTGCTTTACTTGCAGTAGAAAAGTAATGAAGAGAGCATAAAGTGTACTTTATACATAAGACAAAGTCGTTCATAAAATTAGTTAAGCCTCTGCAGCCTAATATTTAAATGTCTCACTAGCGTCACTGCGTTTTTATATATAAATAGAGTAAAGAAACCAATGACAATCTCAATTAGGCCCCCAAAGATGATATTCTTGATGTGCCCTAGGAAAAACTGATTTTTCTTTGCGAGTTACGCAATTTTTCTTTGCTGTCATTTGATGAATACTTGCAGCACACACTTCTACCACGTATCAAAATTTTCGTTTTCATGTTAACTATAAAGGTATGTTCATAACTTTGAATTTAGAAAGACGACGCGTTGTTAAAACAGTTAACTTTGACAAAATTCAAAAAACTCAATTATGTTCTTACACATTTTAACAGTATCATAACTTCCGTCTGGGAAGTAGCACATCGATTTTCTGGCAGGTGAGATTGTATAATTGATACAGGAAGCTAATTCAATTGGATTTAGTTCAATAACTATTACGGCGTCACAGAAAAACTGTTAAGATTAGAAAAGATTAGGCAACTTACAAGTCAAACTTGTCAATTTTTCTTCATTAGCCTTCCTGAAATCATTTCAAATTCGCTGCTATGAGACTAATACTTCATCGGTATCTATATTTACTACTATTATACTTGTTTTACCCCGTACATATGTTTCAATACAAATATAAACTAGCATGTCTTCACTTACACCTAAGTTTAAAAGTTCTGTGGATTTGCCCATGATATATATAATGTATTTCTAGGTTATAATGTACCTATTTGAGCAGCGCAGTAATAGAAACGTAAAGGGGAAAACTGCACCTATTACTGTTTTCAAAAATACGCAAAGAAAATAACTAATTAGAAGGTCGTTGGTTACATTTCTTATAAAATATTGTTTACTTTATTGAATAACGAAGCTAGAACATATTCATTATTAACTTTTACTGAAAATAAACAGGTTTTATGTAAGCCATCTTAACGACGCCACTTCGTGATTGGTGATGAAAACATATCAACAAATTTTAAATCATCATATAAAATTTTAAAAACAGTTTACACTGCCATATTTGTAACAAATGAGTGGATTAATGTTTAATATTATTTATTTATTTATTTTTAAGAAAAATATTAACCCATATGCCGATAATTGTGGGGTTTATAAATATCCGCAGTAATACCCACAGTTACCCTACACCCTTACCTTTAATTTAAGCTGTCATAGACCTCAAAATATTGTATAGTTTCCGATTTATAAAAGAAAAGGCTCCAACGAGTATACTTGTCGCTGGGCGCATAATTATGTATAGTAAATGCCTACATACAAATAATATCCTTTGATGACTATGGAGCGTTCTCTGTCGAAGCCGCCACCCCCGATGCCCATTTCATATCCTAACATAAAGCGTTTATTAACCCTTACCCTTACACTGGGGTCGTCTGTGTCGTGGTGTTTATTAATGAAGTAAAAGTGCCAAAATCTGAAAAAATTCATGGAGGTTCTTTCAACCTTCAGTTTGAAGTTCCAATTATAAAATTTTGAACACAATTATTTTTGTATATAGTTTTTTTATTTAAAAAATGCTCCCGTTTTCAAAACTTTCAACAACTTCGAGTTTTCGCGTGGACGTATACGACCCCCCATGGGCTCGAAGGGTTAAAGGGTTAAAATAAAAAAAAATATTTTTTTAAACAAATCAAAATCATGATTTTGAATTCAGATCCGTATTTAGTGTAACATATAGAACAGTTTGCAGAAAAAGTAAGACAAAACAATACATTATATAACAAAAATGAACGAAAAAATGTTCTTTTTTGAGACAATCGATAAGCGTAAACAATAACAACAATAATGAAATTATAGAGTATTGGTATAGTAATATAGGTTCAGCAACGACTCGACAATAGTTCCGAGCATATTCCTTTCACGTTGAACGAAACGTGTTACAAATCATGTATCTCATCTAACATTGTATTCGTGTGTGCTGCATTGTCATTATGTAAAAGAAAGTGGTTATTTTCTTTGTGGTGGAACGGTAAAACCCATAAATGACAAAATGTTCATATGCAGTTTTGTAGATTCCTCCATGCTCGTCCTCAATTGTTGTTATTATGAAATAAATTTAAACTAAACCTTTTATGTGTCAGTGATTCACTTCCTTCAGATAGTCTGAAAGTGATAATCTTTGCTAAAGAAATATTTTCACGACGAACATTTATTTTACCACCCTACATGCAAAATGATTCAGATATTGGAACAGAATGGAGAGGTTATTATAAACGTACTAGCTAAATTAAATGGATTTAGTATAGTTTTATTAAATATCATCAATCGACATCATTGACATCACTTAATCATCCGACACCACTGATATCATCCAACTTATATATATATATATATTGTTCGTTCACGCCTAAACGGGTGAGAACGGTAGAAAAAAAATGGTTCAGGAACAGTCCAGGGAAAGAATGCACTCGCGAAATTGTTTAAACATTCTGACTTTATTTATACGGAGAACATAAATTAAAGTAAAGTTAGTCGATGCGGTACAGAAAGTCTCGCGCCGCGTGCCGTGAAAACAAGACACAAAAAAAAGCTTCCAAAATCAAAATCGATCAGAGCAAACGACGTAATGCGTCCATCGATCACCGAAGCTAACGGAGAAGAGAGCTGGTCGAAAAACGACGCGACAACGTGTTCGCGAAAAACAGATCCGCTTTTCGGATCGGAAATAGATAGCGCTAATAAACAATATCGCCTAGTTAACAATTTCTTTCTGCGCGGGAAGCCCTTTAGCGCGGGAAACATTTCGCGGCAAAACTAAAAGTTGCATAGCGCAACATATATATATACATATATATATATATGATATGGATGGGGCATGGATTCAAGAAAGTGAAACAGTTTGAGTCTAGGTAGGAAGAAAAATAAGAACAGAGCGAGTACCCTCAAGATTAGGCTTCTTATTTTTCTTCCTGTCGCAGAAATCGAACAGTTGAATGCCTGTACATGCCCAATCCATATTCTATATATCAGTGATATCATCCGATATTGTTAATGGACTGCTAAACCGACCCCGTAGACGACGTCACGTCCTAACCTAAAAAATTCCACTTAACCTTTTGCGGCATAGTGGTTCCAATTGTAACCACCTATTTCTAAACAGTTTTTTACGAATGTGAGGTAGTTTTTATTCGATTTATCCGCTATTGTTTCTTTTTACGTGTTAAGTACATTTTCACATTTCCGTCGTCCATCTTGGATCCTTCATTTTCAATTTTCAAAAGCTGTTTCAGATTCGTACTCAGCGACCCCGAAAACCCCCGAGAACCCAGTTTCATCAAGTTTGGGTAATTTTTCGCTTTTCGGTCGGCTATCTTGGATCCGTCATTTTGAATTTTAAAAATCTGACTTTAGATTTGTAATCAGCGACCCTGAAAACTCCCGAGTAACAATTTTCAGCGGTTTTCCATGTAAAGAAAAATGTATGCCGCAAAGGGTTAAAGAATTTTTAAATGCACAGGAAAAAATTTGGTAATGCGGCAGCTCGACGGTTTAATGTCCTGCGTGGAGGATCCGAGACATAGCGCAACATCACCGCCCCTATTGCAGCATGAGGCCTGCAAGAAACTGTGCTTAAAACCTAATACTTATAATTTAACGTACAACTAGTCCAAGTCGACGGGTAAGCGTGCGAGCTGAGTAATCGGTCTACGGAGTATAGACTTGGCGGTGCGCACCGTAACGACCCGAACGACACCATCATCACCCGGCAGACATTCGGTAACTCGCGCGAGTGGCCATATTGTCGGAGGTAGATTCGGTACCTTCACTAGCACCATTTGCCCAAGGCCGATGGGCTTGTGCGGTAGATGCCACTTAGTGCGATGTTGCAGCGAGAGCAAATAATCCGCCGACCAGAGCTGCCAGCATCGTTCATTCATCTGTTGGCTGCCAACGAGACAGTCTGTTTATCGGACAGTCAAGTAAAGACTGTTGGGGTACAGCGTTCAAGGGTCCGCCAATAAGATAGCGTCCGGGAGTCAGTGCGGTCAAGTCATCGATGTCATTAGTGAGGGGGCAGAGAGGATGGGAATTTAACGAAGCCTAGATTTGGCAGAGGAGGGTGGTTAACTCCTCGAAAGTGGGAGTGTGATTCCCTAAGACTCTTTTTAGGTGAAACTTCATGCGTTTAACCCCGGCTTCCCATAAGCCGCCGAAATGCGGAGCGGCGGGGGGCATGAAGTGCCAACTGATTTTGTCCGTGGCCAGCCAGTCGGTCACAAGCTCGTCATGGATGACTTGTTGGAACTCTTTGGACAGTTCAGAGTTCGCCCCGACGAAGGTCGTTCCTTGATCGCTGTACATACAAGATGGACGTCCTCGACGCGCGACGAACCGTTTAAGAGCAGCAAGGAAAGCTTGGGACGTATAGTCCGATACGACTTCCAAGTGCACTGCTTGACCGCAAAACACACGAACAGAGCCACCCATGCCATCTGTGACTTATGACCGCGCCCGCTACTGAGTCTGACCTGAAAGGGGCCGGCGTAATCTACCCCGCAATGGACGAACGGACGTTCAGGACGCATGACCCGAGGAGTAGGTAACCGACCCATTATTTGCGAACTCAGTTCTGCCTTCGAACGAGAGCACGTCACACAGTGGAAGATAACTGAGCGAATGATTTTCTTGGCTTGCACTATCCATACCGTCTGACGCAGAGTTCGGAGCGTCAGTGACAATCCACCGTGCAAACACTCATTGGGAGTGTAAGTGACGAATAGCCGGACAGCAGAATGTGCACGCAGAATGATGGGGTGCAGGGCACTGAATGGCATGTCTGAGTTGACTAAGCGCCCCCCTACCCGCATCACACCTTCATGTTCCAGAAATGGGGATAAAGATCTGAGTGGACTTTTAGGGGACACTGGGCTCTGCAGCTGCAGATCTCGTAACTCTTCCGGGAACAGTACCTTCTGCAACTCACGAAAAATAGTAGTGCCCGCTGATTGAATTTCCACAGGAGTGAGACCGCCTCGAGCGAGGCATCCATGTAGGGACTGTTTCCATCGTAGAATATAAGCGACGACTCGTTCAAGTCGCTTCCAAGACGATATTCTAGACGTGAGGGAATCCAGAAGGTCATGCGAATGACATGTGAGTGCGGTGGTTACGGTTCGTGGTTCGAGCTCTGCCGTCTCTGAAAGACTTGGCATGAGGTGTGGCCAGAATTCGGAGTCCCTGCTCAACCATGATGGCCCATTAAGCCATAGAGAATTAGTGGAGAGCTCTTCAGCAGAAATACCTCGCGACGCGAGATCTGCTGGGTTGTCGGCGCTGGGGACATAGCGCCAGGGGACCCCAGGAAGCAACGACTGAACTGCAGCGACCCGATTCGCGACAAAAGTTTTCCACCGAATCGGAAGCTCACCCAACCAATGCAACACTATGGTGGTGTCAGTCCAACATTGAATCGGTATGTCGGAAAATTGAGGAATTTGACGAATGGACGAGATTAGTTGTGCCTGAAGGACAGCTCCAGAGAGTTCCAGACGTGGAATTGTGAGCTGTTTTGTCGGAGCCACTTTCGTTCGGCTCATAAGGAGTCGGATGTACGGTGATCCGATGGGTGGCTTGACACGAATATAGAGGACCGCGGCATAAGCCACACCTGGCGCGTCTGAGAATCCATGGAGCTCACATTCACCAGCGTCTGGACCTTGACCGGTCCATCTAGGGATGGTGAACTTATGAAGCGCAGGTAGACCTTCATAAAAGACCATCCAATGAGCACGCAGGTTATCAGGCAATGGCGTGTCCCAATCAAGTCGAGAGAGCCAGAGTTTCGGAATGAAAATCTTGGCCGTAATGACAACGGGGGAGACCCATCCCATGGGATCATACAATTTCGCAATCAGGGACAACACAGTTCTCTTCGTGAGTGTTTTCGGATAAGACAAGTTCGTAATGAATTGGAAAACATCTGTAGTCGGATTTCAGATGATTCCGAGGATTTTCAACCCGTCATTTTCCTGCGGCGGTTGTTCCCAAGCCAGACCATGATTGGCCGGGTTAACATCCGCGATAAGATCAGGTGAGTTGCTGGCCCATTTACGCAGTACGAACCCACCACCTTTTAGAAGGTTGATGAGTTCATCCTTCAGTTTAAGTGCGGTCTCCACATCATGTGCTCCACACAGACAATCGTCCACATATAACCCGTGACGTAGAACATCCGAGGCTAACGGAAAGAGTGGGCCATCATCCGTGTTGAGGTGCTGCAGGACCCGTAAAGCGAGATATGGGGCACAAGCAACGCCAAAAGTTACGGTGCATAACCGATAATCAGCGAGGGGGGCACTAGGGTCATAGCGCCATACGATTCGCTGAAGATCCTGATCTTGAGGGTCAACCAAGATTTGGCGATACATCTGAGCGATGTCTGCGCAGTAAACGAACGGAAAAGTCCGCCACCGCAACAGAACATGACACAGGTCAGCCTGAAGCTTGGGACCCGTTAAGACATGATCGTTCAGCGATGTCGAATTTGACGTCTTGTGCGATGCGTTGAACACCACTCGCAATTTAGTGGTGGAACTAGTAACTTTAGTCACTCCATGATGGGGAAGGTAGACTGCAGGTGTCAAGTGATCGGAGGGGTTGATGGGAGACATATGTCCTTGAGACTCATAATCTCTCATGAAATCCCGGTAAGGAACAGCGGAATCTGCATTTCGAACTAGGCGCTTTCAAGCGACTGGAAGGCTTTTATCGCGGCAAGTCGAGATTCTCCGATGTTCATCGGAGCGGGAGACCGAAGAGGGAGCCGTACTACGTACCGCCCGTCAGCTGTGCGCGTATGGGTAGTGGCAAAATGGTTTTCGCACATTTCGTCGTCAAGCGAAAGAGTTGTTGGAGACGGAACGTCCTCAGTTTCCCAAAACTGTTGAAGTCTTGAGTCCAGCGTGGCGTTATCGATGCAGTGTAGTACCTGCGTGTCGAGCGGAACGCGAGTGGCGGGGGATTCTGTCCAACCTGACAGAATCCAACCGAAGATGGTTCTTTGAGCGGTGGGCTGTCCGGGTCTGCCTTTGACTAGGCCCTCTAAAAGAACCGAGCCGTAAAGATCCGAACCAATTATTAAGTTGATTGGATCCGAACTACTCGGATTAGTGTCTGCTAAAGGCAAGTGCTGCAGGTGAGTCCATTGAGACTGGAACTGCGTTGGGGAGGGCGTATAAGACGTAAGCGTGTTCAAAAGAAGAGCGTGTGTATGAAATGACGGTGCGTCAGCATTGACAGGAGAGATTGAAATCTCAACAGCGCGATTCACAATCCCGGCCGAAGTGCCGCCGATACCCGAAATTGTGGTTGAAACACGATTGTTGCGAGAATTGAGAGCGTTGGCGAGACTTCCCGTGAGAAAAGTCCAAGTAGACCCTTGGTCTAATAGCGCCCGAACGACAATTGAACGACCATTCGTCGCATGTACCTTGACGTATGCGGTCGCGAGTAAAATAGAGGCCGACTTTATCGGCGTGTTAGACACACACAAAATTGGTGTTTGATGAGACCCTGCAGCATTCGAGCTAGCTGCAGATGCATTAGACATGCTGTTTCGCGACTTGGAGTTCGTGGGCTCAGTCGGTAAGGAAGTTTGCTCTCGGTGCAATAACGTGTGGTGTTGACGATTGCATATGAAACATGATCGCGAACTCGAACATTTCGATAGTGAATGCGCGCCTAAACAGTTAGAACATAATTGATGCTGCTTTATAAAGTCAATTCGCTTAGACACAGAAAGATTCTTAAAACGTTTACAAACATAAATAGCATGCGCGCCCGAACAGATAGGACAGCTGTTAGCGTTCGTTGTAGCATGAGATTGGGTGATCGCTGGTGATTTGCGCGCGACCTGGTTTGTTTGCTTACTTTTGATATGGAACCCGGAGTCACGAGATCGTGCGTTACCCGCAGATGGCAACCCACACGAACGATCATTTAAAAATTTTAAAAAACTTTCTAAAGATGGATACGTTTTTTGCGAACCTAGGATGAGCAACCATGCTTTACGTGAGTCGGGATCCAACTTTGATTGCAGTAGATGTACGACAATTGCATCCCATTGAGCGATCGGTAGGTCTAAAGCTTTTAACGAACCTAGAATCGCGCTGGATTTATAAAATAATTCGCGAAGCTCCGATGCGTTTTATGTACGCGAGACAGAAAGTGAAAAAAGGGATTCTAAGTGTCTGTCAATAATACATCGCTTATTTTCAAAATGATTTTTAAGTAGGTCCCATGCTACAGCGAAGTTTTCACTTGTTGAGGTTAGATGAGCGATCATTGACAAAGGCTCACCGATGAGCGACGATTTCAAATAATGAAATTTACATATGTTATCAATTGAGTCATCTTTAATGACAATAGAATTAAAATAATCCGCGAAAGTGTCCCATCTGTCATAGTCACCTGCGAATTTTGGAAGTTCGATGCGAGGCAGCTGCGACGGTGGTCGATGTTGAATGCGATGAGCCGTAGTTGCGTCCATATTTCCAGAACGGTCCAAGTCGAATGAAGTTGGTGGCGTTAATTCGCTAAGTTTTTCTTCAATTTCGCCAGTTGCGTCCAAGAAGAACAATTGAGCTGTGGCGAATCTGTTTTCCTTAAAATAAGGATGTCGACGTTCCGAGTCCGTTGAAATTTGCGACAGATGTGCATGAAGTTGACGGCAGCTTGTCCATAAATTTTGGATGTACGTCAACCTTACCTTCAACTTACTCGTTGAAAGATCAGGCGCTGCTGGAATTGAGTCAACAGCTTCGCGGATAGACTGAAGGTTCGTTTCCTGGAGCGAGATCGAAGCTTCAAAATCCTGTCCGTGTGCCATAGTTTTTGAAGACATGAAGGCGGCAGCAATTGAGAGTCCTTTGAGCGAGCGACGAGGCGAGAGACGAAGTTTTCCAATCCAATGGCGAAAAAACGGTGACGACGCGACGAGCAATGGATGTCACGCGTCGAGAAGTGCAGGCGCCGGTGCTTCCGAGATGGAGATTCTCGTTTCGTTCGCGAAAAGTGCGAGCGGCTGCAGAGGCAGGGGAGGGGTCCGAGTGTGGAAGCCGAAGAATGAGCGGTGCAGGGAGCACGCGCTGCCGAAGTGGGGATCCAAGGAAGGATCCGCGGGCTGCGGGGCGGTGGACTGTACGGCCTGGAGCGGGGGTCCAAATCTTTTGACGCCGCGGAGAGCGCGGTAAGGGGCGACAGAAATGGACGCCGCGGTGCGGGGAGCCGGCACGTGTGAATTTTACACTTGCTGAATTTGCAAATGATGAATTCGCGTAAGCGAATTATGCACTTTCACGGCACTGACATTGCACTGCACTGTAATCCGTGGACACTGCTGATCCTGGCAGGATCGCCAAATGTTCGCTCACGCCTAAACGGGTGAGAACGGTAGGAAAAAAAATGGTTCAGGAACAGTCCAGGGAAAGAATGCACTCGCGAAATTGTTTAAACATTCCGACTTTATTTATACGGAGAACATAAATTAAAGTAAAGTTAGTCGATGCGGTACAGAAAGTCTCGCGCCGCGTGCCGTGAAAACAAGACACAAAAAAAGCTTCCAAAATCAAAATCGATCAGAGCAAACGACGTAATGCGTCCATCGATCACCGAAGCTAACGGAGAAGAGAGTTGGTCGAAAAACGACGCGACAACGTGTTCGCGAAAAACAGATCCGCTTTTCGGATCGGAAATAGATAGCGCTAATAAACAATATCGCCTAGTTAACAATTTCTTTCTGCGCGGGAAGCCCTTTAGCGCGGGAAACATTTCGCGGCAAAACTAAAAGTTGCATAGCGCAACATATATATATATATATATGATATGGATGGGGCATGGATTCAAGAAAGTGAAACAGTTTGAGTCTAGGTAGGAAGAAAAATAAGAACAGAGCGAGTACCCTCAAGATTAGGCTTCTTATTTTTCTTCCTGTCGCAGAAATCGAACAGTTGAATGCCTGTACATGCCCAATCCATATTCTATATATCAGTGATATCATCCGATATTGTTAATGGACTGCTAAACCGACCCCGTAGACGACGTCACGTCCTAACCTAAAAAATTCCACTTAACCTTTTGCGGCATAGTGGTTCCAATTGTAACCACCTATTTCTAAACAGTTTTTTACGAATGTGAGGTAGTTTTTATTCGATTTATCCGCTATTGTTTCTTTTTACGTGTTAAGTACATTTTCACATTTCCGTCGTCCATCTTGGATCCTTCATTTTCAATTTTCAAAAGCTGTTTCAGATTCGTACTCAGCGACCCCGAAAACCCCCGAGAACCCAGTTTCATCAAGTTTGGGTAATTTTTCGCTTTTCGGTCGGCTATCTTGGATCCGTCATTTTGAATTTTAAAAATCTGACTTTAGATTTGTAATCAGCGACCCTGAAAACTCCCGAGTAACAATTTTCAGCTGTTTTCCATGTAAAGAAAAATGTATGCCGCAAAGGGTTAAAGAATTTTTAAATGCACAGGAAAAAATTTGGTAATGCGGCAGCTCGACGGTTTAATGTCCTGCGTGGAGGATCCGAGACTCAGCGAGTTCTTTTTTCTTTTCTGTTTGTGGAGTAGGATGGTCAAGCCAACTCAACAGTCCACGGCCCGAACTATCTAGTTCTTTAGCCTAGTAATTTTTTTTTTTTTTTTTTTTGTTTAGTTTGTGTTGTCGATAGGTGGCATGAGTGGATTAGTATGTGATTTTCAAATGGATTGTAATACGCCTTTAAAGAGAATAAAAAAGTCAAACATCGATTCTTCTATCCTTTTATATTTTTGAATTAGAGATGATATTAATTATTGGAAGAGCCTGAAATAGAATGAGAAACTGAGAGGAAATAATCCTCCAGAGAGTTCATGACTTGTGCAATATAATTAGCTAGAGAGCAAAAAATATTAATGTTATCCAGGGCTAAGACATCTTGTAACTCATAGGGAGGGTAGATTAGCTCTGATTGAAGAGATTCAATTAAATCATATCTAAGAATATCAAATTGAGGACATAGAAAAACGATATGGTTCGCATTGCCTTCAGTCAGATTGCATATGCATTTGTTGTCTAATAATCTATTGGTTTTAAACAAATATAAAGGAAAATTCCAGTGCCCCGACTTGAGTCGATTAATAATCTTGATTTGAAGCTGATTTAATTGGTTAGTCTTAAAATACCATGGTTCGTTAGGAAGAACAGTTGGATTACTTTTAAGAAAATAATGTCCTTTATTTTGAAACTCTAAATTTAAATTTTTTTTCCATTCTTCTAATAAAGATTTTTTACTAATCTTCTTTAGATTAATCCAGTGTGTCTTATATTTAGTGAGAGCTATCGAGGAGGATGTTAAAGCAGTTTTAGCAGCCTTATCGGTAATTTCATTTCCCAGTATTTTTGAGTGTGCAGGACACCATACAAATGAAATTTTAGATTTAGATAATGTAAGTTTAAGTTTTATTTCGTAGACAATATGATTAATCACCTTTTTGTAGGCGTGGTTTTGAATTTGATTAAGGGCTTCCTTACAATCTGAGATAATAAAAATTTTTTGAAGACATGAAATGTTAGCATATTTTATAGCATGTAGAATTGCAATGAGTTCGGACTCCAAAGCTGTTAAGTTATTACTAATTCGGTAGCTTTCAGTTTTATTTAAATTCGAATGGTAATATGCTATGCTATTGATGGAGGTGTTCGAGTTCTTAATTAAAGTTGATGAACCATCAGTATATATAAAATCATATCTGGGATACGTTGCATTAAGGGTGTGCATAAAATCTGTTTGCGATGAGATCTGCAATTTACAATTCAAACCCAGAGAGTAATCAATTTCGGCAGAATGAAACTGCACAGATAGTGGATAGTCTATTGGAAGGGGAAATTGTGTTTTAGATATAGTTTGCAAAAGGTCGTAATTATTTGTATATAAAGATAAAGTATTAGTGGCAATTTTAGATAATTTATTTCTCTTTGAAGGTTTAAATTCTGATAAAAGTTTTAATTTATTTAAAAGTAAAGACTGTGATTCTTGTGATTTATTAAATAGAAAATTTAAATTTAATCTATTAAAATTAAGAAATATAGGGGGAATATTGCTTAGATATTGTATAATATTAGTAGGGGTAGATCGTAAGAGGCCCAGACAAATTCTTAATGATGATATTTGGATGACTTGAAGTTTTTTATAGTGAGATTTCGACGAGTTGGCGAAACATTGTGAGGCCCACGTTAATATGGGTTCGACTAGGCCTTTGTGAACATTAATTTATCAAAGGCTTGGGTTAATTCTTGTTTGCATTCGGTTAGTGATGAGTGTGGTAGGTATAATACACAGTCATCTGCAAACTGTAGATTCCTAACTTGATTTCCAATGTTTTTTTCCAGATTTCTAATATAAATATTAAAAAGTAGGGGACTTAGTACAGAGCCTTGAGGAAGCCCTTTGTAAGTAGTGAAGTCTTCGATAAATTTGCCTTCTGTGTAAACGTTTATTTCCCTTTTTGTTATGAAAAAATTGATAAAATTAATAATTTTAGTTGAGACGTTTAAGCTAATGAGATCATTTATAAGTTTATTCGGGTTAATATTATCAAAAGCGCCCTGTATATCGATGCAAAGGGCTCCCACTATTTTCCTCCTACAAAAATTTAAATAAATGTCCGTAGCAAGAATTGTAGTGCTATCGGTGGTCGATCTTCGTTTTCTGAAGCCAAATTGTGACTTAGGTAGGAATAGGTTTTGTTCAATAAACCATTCTAGTCTAATTTTGATTAACGTCTCAAAAATTTTACTAATGCAGAGGCTAGAGCGATTGGGCGATAACCCTTGTTATTATTTTTGGGGATTAAGATAATATCAAAGTCGTTCCATGATTTTGGATAAGTATAATACTTAAAATATAAATTAAAAATTTTTAGTAGATGTCTGTGAATTTCAATAGGTAGCTTCCCAAGAATTTTGTTTGAGATGAGATCCCGGCCAGGTGTGAAATTAGTTTTTAAATTTTGAATAATGATCATATAATCCTTAAATTCAAAAGGCATGTCTAAATGATGAGATTTAATTGTTGGAATTTTTATGATATTTGGACTCTTAGGTAAGGATTTTAGTTTTTGAATTGAGGTTAAAATTTTAGGGTCATTAAGTAAGCTATTATCCTTAGAACTAATATTTATTTTTGAAGATTTAAATGAAGAAATAATTTTCCACATCTGCCCGGGATTCATGTCTTTATTGATGTTATTACAAAATTTGATGAAGCCTTCCTTTTTTTCTTTTTTCAGTACTTGTTTGACTTGGGCTGTGGCTATTCTTAAATTGTTGATATTTTCAGAAGAAATGTTTTTTTTAAGATTTTTAAGAGCCTGCTTTTTTTCAAGAATAGCTTGATTGCATTTGTCATTCCACCAATAGTTTATGGAGCATTTATTTCTATATTTTTTATTAAATTTGGAAGCCCCTGACCTTTTGAGATTTTTTATAATAGAATGAGTAATTTTGTATAAATTAATATAGTTAGTTTCATCAATTTCAATTTTAGCCAATTCTTTTTTTAAGAGATTACCAAAAAGCGTCCAATATACGTTGCAAGAATTAAGGTTAGGTCTGGTTTCGGTTGCTGGATTGTAATTGCCCAAGACTGTAATGGCTATAGGCAAATGGTCGCTACTTAATGGGTCATTTTGGACAGCCCAACTGATTTTATAGAATATATCTGCAGATGAGATGGAGATGTCGGGGGAACCTAGTTTTTCTTGGGCAGTGTTGGGAAGTTTTGTAAATTGTTCAGGATTATTCAATACTACCAGGGTTGAGTTGTTAATTAATTTTTGTAAGGTTCGTCCAGCATGATTGGCGGTACCAGAGCTCCAACTCCCGTCATGAGCATTCAAACCTCCACAGATGATAAAGTCCGAATCGAAATCACTTAAGTTCTCGATCCAGTCCCCACCATTCTGCGAGGAATTTGGGTGTCTATAGAGGTTGTTGATGATGATTGTTTCATTGTTATTAAAAACAAGTTGAAACAGTATTATCTCGAATCCTCTTAGATCATTGTGTCGGCGAATTGTTTTGAAATTATAAGCGGGATTGATGGCTACTAGAAGGCCCAAGGATATATCCTTACTCAAGTTGGGGTCCCGATCAAGCCTGATGAGATTGTATTGACCCAATTTGAAATTTTTATCTTTAGTAAGCCACGTTTCTTGGATACAAATTACATCGTACAACGGAAAAATTTTTTGGAACTCAAGTTTGTTTAGAATGCCTCTTGCGTTCCATTGCAAAAATTTTAAATTATATCGTGTAGACATTGGATTAGTAAGGAGAAACGAATTTTGAATAAAAAGTCAAGTTATGAGTTGAATAGATAATTTGGCAAGTAAAAAAGTGGAAAATATGGAAAAAGAGATTGAAATTTTAATTTTGTAATTATAAATAACTATTGTTTTATTTATTTAAAGATTCGAGTATATTATTTAAAAGAAAATGGGTTTTATTATTAGATTCAACACTAATTGTGCTAAAACGTTATAAAATAAATGAAGAGAATTATTGTCAAAATTTATTTGGTTGTTTGCAATGGAAGACAAGGCGGTTTCATTTACCACTATGTTGTTACTATTTAGTTGTGTGTCATGTGAATTTAACGGATTTTGAGTTGATGGACGTTTCCTTTTATTATTGTTATGATTAAGATTATTTTGAAAAATTTCAGTTTGAATAGAATTTAATTTACAATTGAGAGGCCCAAATGGATTTACTCTCGATGATATTTCATTGGCTTCTTTGTAAGTCAAATTTGGTTCCGCCATTAATTTTTTAATTTGACTTTGCTCTAAATACGTAGGACAATTTATTTTGTCGTTGGCAGAATGTTTATTTGGGATTTGTTTTTTAGTACAATTAATGCAAATTTTAGTTATATCCAGGCAAATATGATTCCTTGTTTTTTCTTTACTGCAATTGGAACATATATAATAAACCGATTGGCATTTTTCTGAGGAGTGACCAAAGCCCCAACATTTTAAGCATTGAGAGACGGGATATATATAGGGTTTTATAATGTGAGCTTCCTTCCATATAACAATTTGATTGGGCAACTGATTATCTTCGACAAAGATTTTAATGCATTTTGTAGGCATAAGTTCTTTATTAGAGTTGAATTTATTAACTCTTTCCAACTTAATAATTTTTTTGTATTTTTCTTCAACTCCTGCTAAAATCTGTTCAGTCGTAAGATTTTCTGGAAAGCCATAAATAATGCCTATACGATATAATTTAAAATAAGGAATGTACGGTTGCCATCCATTTGGTAAAATTGATTGATTATCCAGCAAAAAATTCGCTTGGTCATATGTATTAAAAGAAAGTTGGAGTTTATATGCGTTGATTTTCTTCAATCTGTCAAAACTAAGACCAGTCGATGAAAGGGAAATTGCAAAACTACATGCGTTACTGCTTAGGATTTTTAGTTTATCGTCAAATGTTTGAATGTGAATAATGAAAGGGTGTTGTGATTGGCTTTTGTATCTATGTTGTGATAAAATTTGAATTTTTGCTAAAGCTGTTTCATTAGAATTAATTTGACTTATTTCGTGTGAGTTTAAATTAGTATTTTTGGTGATGTTTTCAGACATAGATGATTTTTTAAAACTAAGTTTGCTGTCCCTAATCATATTATAAGGAAAAGAGAGAGCACTTATTATTAATAAACCTTTATTTAGATTGTTAATTCGAAAACTTGAATTTATTCAGGTCAAATATATCATCAAAATAATTATCGACTCAAGTCGAGACAAGGATTAATAATATTTTGGAAATTATTCTTAGAAATTTGTTAATACTGCTGTAAAGTGCTAAGCTCGTAGGTAGATTATAACATATAGGTTATGTCCAAGAATGTTTAAATTTTAATCACCATGTTAAGTCAAAATCATGAATCTATGGAAGACATATTCGACTCACAAAAACTTCCATCGAAACAAAATACAGGTTGAAGGTCGATGAATGACTTTAATATTGCTCCAATTGAGAGTATTCTGTAGTAATTCCAAAGGATTTTCAACCCCTTCTTCCGTTTGGATCCAGGTTGTTCATAATATTACTTTTCTTGAAATCCCTCACTTTGCCACGTGTTTTAGTTAAAATATCAATTCAGCAAAAATTTTGATAAAAATGCCAATAGTCTTCAAAATGTATAATTAATTTTTTTATAGAATATTCCTTTAAATAGCTTATTGTTGAAAAATTGAGTGCGATGAATTTGGATTTTTGGAGATCGAAAAACGTTGCCGATAAAACGTGGTTGATCCAAGATGGCGAAAACACAATGACGCTTCCCTTTTCTTGAAGTTTTTTTAAAATTTCTTTTTCACCAGGATATATACTAGATTTAATCGTCGAGTCGTATCGATTAGTATTTAGAAGTAGATAAGAAGTATAGATTTGCAATAAAAGAGCAGTCGGTCACTATTTTTCTTAATATGTAGTAGAGCGATATCGTTAGCGTCCGTACAGTACAATGGTTTCGTCAAAAACTCACTCAGCGAGTTGCCGACATACATAAGCCCGACGTGGAGGCTGGCGGCCTCCACTATCGAGTTATGTTGTGCACGTTCGCGCATGAGCCACAATCACTCACGCGATGAAGGTACACAACCTATACAGGGGCAGAATATGCAGCTTCAACTACAATGGGCGCACATGGCGCCCTGATGTTCCTTCGAGTTCCCCTTTTCATAAGCCGCCATAGAATCATAACCTACAAACCAGTTTGTCAACAGAGCTGTCAAGACCGTCAAGACCATCTTGTAGCAGTAGGGCAGCCTCAGATAAGTCTTCGAATTAAATAAATAATACTGTTTATTAACACACAATGTATAAAAATAGATACTTTGTGTGTGTTTTTAATTCCTTTTTTGTTTCAGGTCAAGGCTTTCTTCGAGTATCTGAACGGAACAACTGACAGAAAAGTCTACGCAATCCGAAGAACCATGAGAAGATTAAAATGTGCTACGAAATTGTCTCCAGAAAAGTGACCGAAGTGAATAGTGTGTTATGCGAAAAACAAATAACACGTGATCCATCGTATCAAATGTTGTGAAAGTTATGCAGTTCACCGATTATGGGATTTACACATCAAAATTTTAATATAACAGGTATGTAATTTCAATTTGACTCTTCGTAGCGCTTTCTAGATACTCTTGAATTCAATTACACTTTTAACGCAAACTAAATTTCTTGAAAAAATTTGAAGATGCGTTGTTCAATTATCGGTACTACAATTTAAATCGTTATATCATACTGAGTATCATTAGCAGATCTGATTTTTTTATTATAAATTCATGCAATATTGACTATTGTGAAGCGTAAAGTTTCTGTAAGAGTATACGTGTCTACTTGAAAAGAGTTTCAGATTGGACATCAACTGCTCCTTTACGACATTTCAAGCAAAAATTTTAATTTACTTATTTCACATAAACTGTAATTAAGCAATAATGAACCGTATTTTAACTACTTTAGATGAAAAACAAGTAACTAACACTCCGTCTAACTAACAACTTTTACATTAACACACTGTTTAAAATGTTGGAACAGCGCAAGCGATGTTCAATTTAGAACCTTTTTTTATTCGGCATTATCTCTAGTTCAAAGTTAAAGGATTTCATTTATTCAATTTTTTTAAGGTCTATGAGAGCCTGGCGTGACTCAAAACCTGGTTATGATACTTGTTTTATGCAAAAATGAAGAAGATGTAACAATGAAAGGATAAATCAAGATATAACAAATTATTTTAGTGCAGAGCATTATTCTTCTACAACATATATTGTTATATTACTTTATATCATTAGTTTTGTATTTTTATTCATTAGGTGCAATGAAATTATTAATAGTGATATATCAATTTTATTGCACCATAGAAATCAAATAGGTTATGGATGAAAAGAGTTAAGCAAATCCATTACTTTCTAAATAAGCGATCCGTTATCTCCATCACTGCAGAACGTTTATTGCACAATGCTATGAGGACCTCGTATCAGAAATTTATTCTTACTTAATCTCTGACCTTCAGATGAGCTTTTTTGCAATTGTGGACTCCAAAGGAGTTGGAACCTGCGTTGGGATGCCGCAGGTCAAGGAAGGAAAATCACAAAATTCGATCATTTCGATATCATCAGAATTTCAGAAAATATAATGACATCTTTGTTCATATTATGTAAAACAAAATTTAACATTATTTCCTTAAAACTACAGTAGTTCGCATAATAATTCAGCCTTCAGAATCAGTTGACGGTTGGGCTGCCGAAACTTTTTTTTTCGGCGTCGCACTCCTCGGTTCCGGTGTTTCCAGCTTCCATCCAGATGCATTCGACTTTCACGACGTCTCTTCGAGTTTATATTTACTCGAACAACTAAAATATTACAATAAATTATGTACTCATATTAGTTATGTAATTCTAATTATAGGATAAGAAGTAAATAAGTGAAAAATAAAACAAACTATATGCCTTTCACACTAAAAAGGATCGAAGTAATTTTTCAACTAAATTTTTGTATACCGGGTCCGTGCGTGGAACCCGAACATAGGGAATCCCATTTTATAGATAAATGATCACGATTGGTTGACTTCAACCATACGTAACTTCCCATAGATCGCATATATGGGCTTATGTACACGTACCCACACATTTCTTTTTCGATGCACACATGTAAAAATTCCGTTGTGCTTAAAAAATGCAGTTTTACTCATTACTGATTTTCGACTTTCAGAAGTGCTTTAAGCATGTCTGAAGTCCGAAATGGTCATCTCGTAGTTAGATATGCTAAATCCGATTTTCGAGACCTCGAGGTTCCGATTTCTTCACAGGCAATGGAAAGTGACTTTTGTCCATAATTAACCAATCACGACCGATTTTTCTTTAACATGGATTTCGCTATGTTCGGTTTCCACGCACGCACCCGGTATACGCGAACCATAATTGCACTTGCTCCAACTTTTTTTTTTTAAATAAATAACATTACAAACACATGAAAATTTCTTACAACTTTATATACAGTCATCTAACTAGTATCCTAGATTAGAGTTATACATACTAAAATCAAAACGATGTTCCTACGAAAATATGGCAATCGAATTTTTTAAAACTGTGAATTTTTCATGAAAACTGTAAACAACGGTTTTCTGAAGTCTCTTATTACAAAATTGAAATAAGAGACTTCAGAAAACCGTTGTTTACAGTTTTCATGAAAAATTCACAGTTTTAAAAAATTCGATTGCCATATTTTCGTAGGAACATCGTTTTGATTTTAGTATGTATAACTCTAATCTAGGATACTAGTTAGATGACTGTATATCGAAAAATCATAATGGTTAATCCATTGTGACGAATATCATTTGAAATAAATATTGCAATTTAATATAAATTGGTTGGGATTACTGACTATGGATCTCATTCGCAATATTAAGTTTCCAACCCATTTAACTCATTCGCAAAAGGGAAAAATATGAAAATATGGGCTAGTGGTAATTTTATTTATCAAAACGTACTTGATAAACTATCAAAAACAACCTTGATCAATAATTATTTATTATTCAACAGGGCGCGTTTGCGGGTAACGGCGCTCAGAAAGTGTATGAAATATCGCTCGTTCTTTATGAATTAGAAGCAATTTTTCAAATAATTTCCTTTTCAGAAACATTTTTTAGCTCATTGGCCACCGGATGAATGAAAGGTGGATAAATGCTGTCACTAAGAAGTATTCGAAAATAGATGCAGAAATCGTGACATCTTACAGGTACAGGTTATGTGACAAGTTGCAAGTTCTATAACCTTCCATGCAATCCACAATTTCTCCATCTATTTTTAAATACTTTTTAGTGACCGAATTTATCCACAATTATTAATTACATGGCCAATAAGATCAAAAATATTTCTGTTACGGAAGATTATATGACAAGTTGTTTGATGAACGGAAAAAGATGGATGAATAGTATTACAGTGAACAGAGACCGTCTGAGAGATATTACCCTCAAAGACAGGAAATCCTGATGGATCGTTGACATTTATACAATTCTAAAATTCAATACGTTTGGTGTCAATAAAGATTGACATCTTTTTGCGTATTACTGTTGAGGCTTTAGTCAAGAATCGATTTCATTAGTTGCATAAATATGAAATTATATGAGCATTTATGAAAATGATCCTTTCTTTACCTCAGAGGTACAATCCTCGCCGCCCCTGTTGGCTTATAATGTGAAACACATACGAAGAAGGTATATAGAAATATTTACATACCCAGTCGAAAAGACAGACGCCATACCGACGTCGTGAATGACGACGGAACATGGGACCGTGTTTATCATCTTTCGTAGTCACTTCTCCAGCATTGGTTCAGGTAATTCTTTTTATAAAACTACTCATTTTACTTGCTACCCAACTGGCACAACCGGCACGAAACATCCGTAATGTTTCTAAAACGTTCCAGAATCGTTTTTAAAACGTATTATGTCCGCAACATGTACGGAACATTTGTAAAATGTTCCTAAGTGTTGCAGGCATATAACGTTTTAAAAACGTGTCTGGAACGTTTTGGACAGTTCTGGAATGTTTTGGAAAGTTCTGGAACGTTACAGAAACAATACGGGCATTTCGTGCCGGTTGGGTAACGAATAACTGATTTTGCAATAAATTATGTTACTAGAAAGTAGTTGAAAATAAATACAGAAATTATGTTTAGCAAGACATTTGAAATGACAGGTTTTCTAACTTTCCAGTCAATTCATAATTTCCACGTTTACTTTTAAACAATTTCCAGCAGCAGAAGTATCTGAAACATGGTTTATAAATGACGGTAACAGAGGATAAACAAATTCCCAAAATCCGTCGTTGTTTACGACGTCGATCCGACGTCGATCCGACGTCGTTTCTTTTTACACTGGGTAGCATATTTGGTCTAGAGTCGTCTGGTGATTGAAGAGATACATTACGCTTTGGTGAAGGCACTGGTTGTTGCGCTGATTCTGGTTGTGTCCTTGACATAAAGTGCACTTCTTTAGGCGGTGAAAAAAAGGAGTCTCGCTTTGGTCAAATGACGATTCGGTTGCTGTCGGCAAAATACTACGTGCATTACACTGTACGGAAATATCCTGGTCATTGGAATCTGCCATTTCCATTGGTACATCCGCGTTTTGGAGGTTATCCACCGGTTCGGTTGCTGTCGCCGGATCGCAGTATGTACGGGATTCTTCACGTAATACCTCTAAAAGAAGATTCTGCTCATGAAAATCATGTGATTCTGTCGGTACCTCCACTTCCGCCGCGGTCACTTCCAGGATTGGTTCCGAAAACACGGGTGATACCGTACGCGGTGGTATACCCGCTTCATTATTTTCCACAGATTCGTCAGCCTGTTGTGCTGAAAATACAACCAGTGACATAAAAAGCTCATTAATATTTTTTAATAGTGATGCAAAATATGAAGTAAATGAATACCTGCAGCTGCATGCAATCGAATTTCATCAGAATCGTCAAGTGTAAACCGAACTGAACAATCGATATTTCCCTTTAATTGTATAACAATGTTAATAAGCTGTCTACTCTTCAGATCATTGTTTTTATATCTGTCCCATGCTATACATATTAAAGTAACGTTATTGATATATTTTATAAGATAACAGTTCATAATGCATTTTTGTGTACGTACCGCTTTTTAACTCTTTTGCTTTGTACTTTGTTTGGAACTTTTGATTCTTCTTAAGTTTTTTACCCTTTTGCAATTTTTTCAAATCAGCTGCAGCATGCAGCTGAAGATCCATCAATTTCTCTGTTAAACATTTGTAAAAGCATATATGGGTAACGTATACATCCTTTCGAGGGGAATGGGATGGTTCAGTTGTTAGCACATTAGTATCGCAAACTGAACGTTCTTTAGGTCCTGAGTTCGAATCTCCGTTCGGGCAATTTGATTTTCTGTTTTCGCCTACTGTCTGTAAAATTCGCAGAGTGAACATTGCCGTTCGAAGGCAAGAACCCGTGACTCCTACCGATCTCGGTCGGTAGTTGTCTGCACAGTCAGCGGTTTCTTCGTGGTCGGCGTGTCGTGGGTGTTATCTTCGTACAATGAGATAATGTTCGCGATGCACCCGCTACGACATATGCTACCGATTAAGCGACTGACGGTGCTGACTCCGAGTTGCTTATACATGGTGAGTTCTTCAAGACCGGTCACAGGGAAATTCCGCTTTCAATTTTCTGGCTGTAATTAAGAAATTACAGTTCGGAATTGCTTGAAACTGACCCCGAAAAAGTAGTCTTGAATGTAAAGAACCATTCTGTAGAATAAAAGTGCCAATTGACAAGTCAAACTTCAATTTTTTGCAGCAAATGTTATGTAGTACGAATACTTCCATAAAACTAAAAATTAAAATTTTACGTGCAAAATGGCTACTTAGTCAAACAAATCGAGTCCGTATAGGACCTACAACAGATATTTAGTACTAAATCTTTCGCAACATTGGATTCAATTCATTAATTGTCT